>JACXGM010016067.1:0-20838 GCA_016801145.1 Umbra pygmaea
ATTGTGAAGAGGAAGTTGAGAGACGCAAGACCCAACACTCTGGATGAGCTTAAGGCCGCTATCGAAGCATCCTGGGCCTCCATCACACCTCAGCAGTGCCACAGGCTGATTGCCTCCATGCCACACCGCATTGAAGCAGTCATTTCTGCAAAAGGATTCCCAACCAAGTATTGAGTGCATAACTGAACATAATTATTTGAAGGTTGACTTTTTCTTTTCTTTTTTGTATTACAAACACTTCTTTTATTGGTCAGATGAAATATGCTAATTCTTTGAGATAGGAATTTTCATGAGCTGTATGCCAAAATCATCAGTACTAAAACAATAAATGACCTGAAATATTTCAGTTGGTGTGCAATGAATCTAAAATATATGAAAGTTAAATTTTTATCATTACATTATGGAAAATAATGAACTTTATCACAATATGCTAATTTCTTGAGAAGGACATGTATACTGTAAGCATAATGCAAAAAAATGACATTGTTTGTATCTCTCTGCTATTTCAGTAGAATTTGACTAACAATGAGGAAATCAATGAATTCTGGAACTCTGATGAAAAAATTGACAAAGGAGGAAGTTCATCGGTGGCTGACGACACAGGTTAACATTCATAACATATATGCAGACAAATTGCTAGAGGAGGAAGTGTCAGGAGAAGATCTGGATTACTTCCAAAAGAAAGATTTTCTGGATCTGGAAATAAAATTTGGTCCCTCTTGTTAAAATTGCAAATATGTTAGAGGCCTTAAAGAGTGGATCGCAGCCTAAGTGATAAGAAGGAAAGACAACCACCTGAGAAGCAAGACCTCTGTCCAGCTACAAATGAATCCATCAAGACAATGTTAAACACAATTCAACCAGACAGACAGGAATTGTCTGATACGATAGCTACACACAAAACCAAAGTACGAATACAACAGCCATTGGCCCTGGGTGAGAAAATGGTATGGTCCAAGGTAAGAGTTGTGGTTCGCTTATTTTAATACACACAGGCACATTAGGTTCCTTTGTTTCATAGCTAAGAATGTACATAAAGTCTACCCTTAAGCAAAAGTATTCCATGATTCCTATAAGAAACTATAATTTTTTTAAATAATATCCTATAATTTAGCTATAAGCTTATAGTGGTCTATGATATTACTATAGAATTCATTTTAGTATATTTTCCGTAACATTTCTTGTAGGAAACTAAGTTTCTTATAACACATTTTAGTAAGCTTAATCTGTAGTTTTCTGTGATATTTGTTATTGTTGTGAAATTAATGTAGGATTTTCTATAGTACAGTGTTTGCACAATTGTCAAAGTCAAAGTGGTTTATTTATCATTTGCATTGAATAACATACATCATCCTATGCAGAGAAATTCTTTTTGACATGGCTCTGCGATTCTATGTTAGGCAGTGATTTTCTTCAAAATTATTTCAACCATTCAACAGATACTATGCTATCAGTGAATTGAAAATTTTATTTTTATACTCCAACATACACTTACCTAAAGTATTATTAGGAACAACATACTAATACTGTATTTGACCCCCTTTTGCTTTCAGAACTGCCTTAATTCTACGTGGCATTGATTCAACAAGGTGCTGAAAGCATTATTTAGAAATGTTGGCCCATATTGATAGGATAGCATCTTGCAGTTGATGGAGATTTGTGGGATGCACATCCAGGGCACAAAGCTCCCCTTCCACCACATCCCAAAGATGCTCTATTGGGTTAAGATCTGGTGACTGTGGGGGCCATTTTAGTACAGTGAACTCATTGTCATGTTCAAGAAACCAATTTGAAATGATTTGAGGTTTGTGACATATGGTGCATTATCCTGCTGGAAGTAGCCATCAGAGGATGGGTACATGGTATGCATATAGGGATGGTCAGAAACAATGCTCAGGTAGGCCGTGGCATTTAAACGATGCCCAATTGGCACTAAGCGGCCTAAAGTGTGCCAAGAAAACATCTTCCACACCATTACACCACCACCACCAGCCTGCACAGTGGTAACAAGGCATGAAGGATCCATGTTCTCATTCGGTTTACACCAAATTCTGACTCTACCAACTGAATGTCTCAACAGAAATTGAGACTCCAGTCTTCAACTGTCCAATTTTGGGGAGCTCTTGCAAATTGTAGCCTCTTTTTCCTACTTGTATTGGAGATGAGTGGTACCCGGTGGGGTCTTCTGCTGTTATAGCCCATCCGCCTCAAGGTTGTGCGTGTTGTGGCTTCACAAATGCTTTGCTGCATACCTCGGTTGAAACGAGGGGTTATTTTAGTAAAGCAAAGTTGGTCTTCTATCAGCTTGAAGCAGCCGGCCCATTCTCCTCTGACCTCTAGCATCAACAAGGCATTTTCGCCCACAGGACTGCCGCATACTGGATGTTTTTCCCTTTTCACACCATTCTTTGTACACCCTAGAAATAGTTGTGCGTGAAAATCCCAGTATTTGAGCAGGTTCTGAAATACTCAGATATGGCACCAACAACCATGCCATGCTCAAAATTGCTTAAATCACATTTCTTTCCCATTCTGACATTCAGTTTGGAGTTCAGGAGATTGTCTTGACCAGGACCACACCCCTAAATGCATTGAAGCAACTGCCATGTGATTGGTTGAGTAGATCATTGCATTAAGGAGAAATTGAACGGGTGTTCCTAATAATCCTTTACGTAAGTGTAATTGGCCTATATCACGTTCCGGTATTCACAGGACCATTGCCTTTTCTCACTACTCAGAATTGTTTTGTAGGTAGCTACGGACAGTATGGACCATTCTTACATTTATGCACACTTACAAGAATTCTCTTTGCTTGATAAATAGTAACTTTTCCATGGAATTGTTTGTACAAACTGTTTACGCACATTAGTGCATACAAACAGTTGATAAATGAGGCCCCTTGTCACTACTGGTAGCATGAGGCATTACCTGCAGCCCATTTAAGTTGCACATGTATTCCAGCTCCTTCAGGATGGCACATCCATATGTGCTGTCAAATTATGGTTTGCTGTGTCACCCAGTACAGTCTCAAGCGGGAGGAAATACCAGGAAACGGACCGTTACATAAGGAGATCTGGACAGGGCATCATCCCAGCAGCAGGACTGGAATCTGTTCCTGCATGCTAGGAGAAACACTGCCAGAACCTTACAAAATTACCTTCAGCGGGCTACAGACCAAACTGTCAGAAACACACTCCATGAGGGAGGCATGAGGGCACGACATCTTCTGGTGCAGTTTCTCGGGGAACACCAGCCGTTTCATGTATTTGATCTATTTCTGAGCTAGCACACCTATTTATCTAGACTGCTAATGATCAGGCTCTTCGTTAATTAATATGGTGAGCTAGTTCAGCGGCTACAGCTAAATTGTGGAATGTCTATTGTGCCCAGAGGAGAGGGTTGAGAAACACTGCTCTTTTGGAACCTCTGCTCACACATCCCAGCACCATGCAGCTTGATTGGTATTTGCCAGAGAACACCAGAACTGGCAGGTCCACCATTGGTGCCACGTTCTCTTTACAGATGACAGCAGGTTCACACTGATCACGAGACAGATGTAAGTCTGGAGATGCCGTGGTAAACTCCATGCCTTCTGCAATGTCATCCAGCATGACAGGTTTGGTGGTGGGTCAGTGATGGCCTAGGGAGGCATATATTTGGAGGGTCGCACAGACCAAACATGTTAGCAAACGGTAACAAGACATCATCCGCCATCTCATCAGTAGCATGCCCAGACGTTGTTGGGAGTGTTCTCATAGAATTACACAACATTAGAATTTAGATTTTTTGTATTTCGTTCATCAAAACCCAAAGTGTGATTAAAGTGTTCCCTTCAATCTTTTTAGCAGTGTAGATACCTGATGTTAACATTCACCCTACAGTTTTACAGCTATTTCAGGTAGAGCACAAGGCTATGTACCTAGCAAAAAATACACCAAGACAACAGTCATATTATACATGTAAAATTCCCTACAGGACTCAACCACTTGACAAGTATAACAAACCCCATCTTCATTTGTCATTAGCTGACGCTCTTAGCCCGAGTGATTCAAAGTGAGTACAGGGACATCCCGCTGGAGCATCTTAGGGTGAAGTGCCTTGCTTAAGGCAAAGGGCACAATGACATTTGGCACAGCCGAGAATCAAACTGCTCATCAACAACTTGTGAATGGGGTAGATAAGAACAAAAAAGTAATGTCCTACATTAACCTTTAATAAATATTTACATTGATGATAATAGGCTATACATTAAAACATGCCAGTTGACCAGTGGTTTTAAATGCAGAGTTAGGCCTCAAATGTTAGACCTACATTACACACTAACAGTCAGGGTTTTCTTCCAGCCACTCCACAACAGAATCAAAGTTCAAACAATACCTCGGAAACAAACTATAAACTGTCACATAAACAGTCAGGCTACCCAACACTCACATTTTTTCCCCTCACTAATTTGTTGACCAATCAGATCCAAATACAATCTGAGATGATTCATTAAAATATCATAAGTGGACAGGTCTGACTGTTACACTTGATTTTTCTAAACAACCCAATCTCAGTCTGACCATGTAAATGTTAACACTGATGTACACCACTAATCCATTAGTGGATTTGATATTTCCGAAGCAAACGTAGCTATGAAGCACATAACAGATGCATGATAGGGCCCTCTGTCCTTCGTCTCCTCTGTCTGGAAAGCTGAACCCTGCGTCCTCCTGTTCAAATATTCAGTGTCTGGTTTGACCATACGGATAAACCGAGGTCCAGTTCATCTTCCTTTCTTTAACAGTGGATGACTTTGAATTAAAATCTGTCATATAGAGAGAGGGATGAGGATGGGAAAGGATAAAGGAAAGGAATAAGGACAAGGGAGGATAAAATAGAGAGATAAGGATGAGGGATGATGGAGAGGTATGAGGACAAGGGAGGATAAAGTACAGGGGCAGAGACTAGTTTCCGTTCCGAAGATACTGCTGCGTTGTGACCTGGCTGGTCGTCCTGAGCTAAAATGGCTCCCTCTGCTTGTCCTCCAGTTCCTTTCTGCCATGGAACCGGTTCTACTTCAGAACCTTGTGGTAGGGGTAGAGAGGGAGGGTGGAGGTGAAGCCGCGGATGTCGTCGATGAGCGTGGCGTCAGCCAGCAAGGCCGAAGGGGGCAGGAAGGTCAGCTTGGAGACTTCTCCATAAGAGGAGGTCTTCAGGACCTGTTCCCCCTCAGAGGGGTCAGGGTTCAGGTCACAGCCGGTCTGGCCTACTGGGTCGTTCTCCTTCTCTCCAAACCCTACCACCTAACAGATGGAGGAAGTTACAGTGAGCTCTGAGGGATGTGACATGGTAATAAAGCCACTGTATCAATGAATGTACAAGGCTCTCAATGTCTGTTCATACATTTTATGTGCTCCTTCAGGCCCAACCCTCTCAGTACTTCATTAAGTTCAGAGCTGGCCCAACGCTCTCAGTACTTCACAAAGGTCAGAGCTGGCCCAATTCTCTCATTAGTACTTAATTAAGGTTCAGAGCTGGCCCAACCCTCTCATAAGGACTTTTAAGGTCAGTGCTGGCAGGCTTACATGAACACTGAGCTTCCTGCTGGTGGCGCCTCGGTGCTCCATGAACCAGGACACCAGCTCTGCTTTAGTCATGTGCTTCAGAGCATCAACCTGCACACAGAGGGACAGGGTTTGTCAATGCATGGAAAAACCTGATTTCATGTTCCATCTTAACTTTTTTCTCACTGGCCCTTTATTATTATTATTATTATTTAATTTCCTCTCACTGACTGAATTATTACTGGCCTGAAATAAATTCAGAAAAAATAAATACAAAGCTGTGTTTCTTTACATAAATGCAGGGTTCCATTAATGTATTTTCCCCTCTTCACAACATGGTCAGTTGGAAAAATAATATTTAGTTAATATTGCCCAGCCCTAAGACACAGTAAATTTTGTGCATTCCAAACTAAGGGTTGCTGAGTTCACAAGTTTCAGGAAGTTCCAGATTAAGAAATAAATGACCAATAACAGGAGTTCATTAGTCACCAGTGATCTATGATATGAATAGAAAATGATTCGTTATGGTAACTAGTTAGTTAACAAACTCCCATTACCTGGTCATTTAGGAACTTCCAAAAATGGTAAACCCAGACCCAATTAGTTGGAAAAGCCCAACAATTACTGAAGTACATGTGTCCTAGGATTTGGCAATATGAACAAAATATTGTCAGGATAAATTGACATCTTTTTTCCAGATTTTCTTCCCTTCCCAAATCACACCTTTCTGGGATTATTACGTTCACCGACTACACTTCCATGATTTAATTTAAAGGTGCCCAATCTGAACACAAGAGTCGCTGGAGAGCAACGTGGTAGGATAGATAATCCGTTTTATCTAACCCAAATCCCAGGCAGCGCTGTACCAATATCTTTACTGGCCCGACATTAGTTCTTACTGGCCCTGGGCCATCGTTTATGTTGAACCCTGGATATCACTCCATAAGGATTCAGAGTAGACATCAGCAAGCTTGAAGCAGGGATAGAGGTAGAGGCCATTATTACTTTTATTAATTATAAAAAATAACGAGACTCTTCTTAACTCTTAACCCCCACACAAGTAACCCACTGAGGGGGTTTGTCACCCCCAAAGGACTGGATTGGTCCTTACCTCTCTGGTGAGGCGGTTGTAGACGTACTGCTGGGTGACCACCTCAAACCAGTTCCGGTCCACCTCCTCCCCCAGGTGAGTGTCCTCACACTCTTTGAGCTTGATCAGAGCAGTCACCTGGGTCTTGAAGGCCTCATCTGTCAGGTTGGTCATCTTCTCCCCGAAGTTCACCAGGAACTCCTCAATCTTTGTCTCCACAAAGTCCGTGCTGGAGGGAGAAGGAGACCAGAACGTCAGAAGAAGTAATATGGATACTCTAACAGCACATGTTGTTGTTACACTGTAACACTCTACAAGTATATTTTCACTATAATTGTATTTTCACTTTAATTTAAGCAGTTGGTTACGGCTCTACTTACAACTTTGCCACTAATCGGACCTTATAATGAAGCTACCACACTTCTAAAAACTACCCCCGATAAAACAATTGGCCCAGACACTCAGCTACCAGCATGCATGCTGAATATACGTCCCTCTACTGAGTAAATGACTACTGTAAAAGGTAAACAGCGCCAGTGGCAGACTGGTGACTCACTTGAACTTTGTGGCCTGCGATTCAACCGTGATGGAGAAGCCCAGGACCCCGGACGTGTTCCTGCAGGTGGGGTACACCTGATACCTGATGGGTACAAGATCAAAACTGATTGGTTAAGCAGTGAACAATGATGGGTACAAGATCAAAACTGATTGGTTAAGCAGTGAACAATGATGGGTACAAGATCAAAACTGATTGGTTAAGCAGTGAACAATGATGGGTACAAGATCAAAACTGATTGGTTAAGCAGTGAACCTTCTGCTCTAATTTGAATGATGAAGACCTACATTTAGGACATTTGAGCTGGGAGATATTTACAATGGGAGCGAATCAAATTTATATTATTATTGCCTGCTAAAATCTAATTATACTAGTACAGGAAGTGGAGAACAAGTTAACAAATGCACATCATTAAAGCATAATTAAATGCATCATAATGGCATCAATCCAACCAATAATGTACATTGATGTATTCTGTCACCCAGCAATCGTATTAACTGATGAATGAACAAACATACCCTAAAGTCTCCTTGGTCCTGAGGAAGTCAAAGCAAGGTTCCTCCATGTGCATCTGCATTGGAGCAGCAGAGATAGCATGTCACTAATACATCCACAACATCACTCACCCAGTCTGACCCACAGTGCCTCTGTTAGCTCGTCAGGCCCTACAACTCACCACTAGTAACTCCATCAACGTGTGTTCTCTCAGGTTCTTCAGTCCAGACTGGAGAACATCAGGAACAGATGTTTTTAAACCAAAAATACACATAATTAACATTGAGCAAATGCTGGTTGAAGGCTTGAGGATGTTCCTTGAATGTTGGGTACCTGGTAGTAAACAGTGACTTCAGAGTTGGCGTCTCCTTTGTTGAGGGACTTGACTTTGCACAGGTGATGCTTCTGGGGAAGGTCCACTACCCTGAAGAGGACCGGGACGTCTGCAGAGAGACGCTGGAACTGCAGCTTGCTGAGGGCAGGAGATTATTCATTTGTTTTTCATTGATACTTGTACTCAGTGGATTTCAATAAAGTAGGTCAAATCATTTTTACATCCATCTTTGCATAGACTATTTGCTAATTATAAAGAATTAATTTGGACAATGCTGTTTTTAAAAAAAATCTAAAAGAAGTTTAAAAACAGAAAATTTTATAAAACGAAAGATGCAGAGAATACATACTCAATGAAATACTGCAGAAACTCCATTGATTCCTGTATGGAAAACAGAGTTATTAGCACAAGTAGAATGTTGAATTGTAACGCAGCGGTGTGTGCGTGCAAGTATTGAATTGTAACGCAGCGGTGTGTGAGTATTGAATTGTAACGCAGCGGTGTGTGAGTATTGAATTGTAACGCAGCGGTGTGTGAGTATTGAATTGTAACGCAGCGGTGTGTGAGTATTGAATTGTAATGCAGAGGTGTGTGAGTATTGAATTGTAATGCAGAGGTGTGTGAGTATTGAATTGTAATGCAGCGGTGTGTGAGTATTGAGGAGGAGGCTCACAGTGCTAGTGAAGTTCCCCTGCACCAGCCCCTCAGCGTACAGCTGGGCTTTAAAGCCGCTGACAAAGGTCATGAGGTCATCCACAGTGAGGCCCTTGGTGATGGCCTGGTATTTCTGGATCACCGACCAGCGACAGTGTTCCAGGATCAACAGACGTATGTCTCTGAGGTAGGAAGAAATCATCATATATAAACTATCACCAGGAAAATGGGAGATGGAACATGCAAAAAACGAACTGCCACAAACTCGACAGGGCCCAGCAGTTCGAGACTGAAGTTCCACTCACTTCCCAAGCCTCTCTGGTTTGATGAGGATGTTGAAGTAGGACTTTTTCAGCTGCTCTGCGAACATGGTGAAGACGCCGGGCTCAGCAGTGAAGTCGGCCAAGTGGTCGACAATGAGGTTCAACAGCAACTGACCCAGGAACAGACGGAGGAAGCAGTGTCAGCTTCAAGGCTTGGGAAAGCTGAGGCACATTTACTGGAATAGACTGGTTGTATGTTGTAACTACTTCATGTAATGTGTGTGTGTGTGTGTGATACTGACAGGCAGCTTGTGATTGAACCCCTTGACTCTGATGACGAGGCCGTGCTCCCCTGCAATCAGCTTGTACTCCAGCTGGGCCACATCTGCCTCGTACGCCGGCTCGGCCAGGTTGTGCGCCAGGATGTTGACAAACATGTCAAACAGAACCAGGCTGATGGGACACAACACATTTAGAGATCACCTCTGGACCCTGCTCCGTCGGGGTGATCGCTAAATCAAACGGCCAATAAGAAAACCAAATACTAACTTCTCTGGAGATTTCTGGATCATTGGGGAGAGGAGGTTGAAACGGACGTACGCTGGAAGAACAAAAATAAGTATTAAATCATTCAAACAGGATATAATTTTGTGTGTTACACTTGTAGCTACTAACATTCCTGTCTTGCACGCATTAAAAAAAGATTACATTCCTCATATCACTTTAAATCCTTTAGTGAGACATTAACTATGAGCTTAAGAGAACAGCAGTTATTAACATTACACACCATACCTTTAGGTATTTTGAACTTATTGTCCTTTTTAAACGAGAGACAGCCTCTCTCATTGTTCACAATCCGTACTGGGACATCTGTGTCCGGACAGTCTGATAGTTTCAGGGTGAAATCCGTAGCTAGGCAACAAAAGGGAACAGCAACAAAACAAAAGTTAAGACCAAAAAGTGAACATTGCAGAGTGGTTGTGACCGGAGCAGAACAATTTCAGTATGACTGACCAATGAACTTGTTCTCAGCAGGCAGGTGAAGGTGAGGGTGAAGGTCAAAGTCTCCAGCCCAGCGCTTGGTCCATTCCTCAGAAACATCTGCAATGACAGGACTCTACAGTTACAGGCCAACCTGCACCTTAATCCTCACTGCTTTTGACATGGACATGACTCAGTCAAACACCTAAAATACACACAAATATTGTGAATAATAAGAGAAATGTATTAGAATGAATTTGGCCAGTAATTTCTATTAATCGCAGTAATCAATTTAGTTTTTTGAAAGTGCAGCATGTTCTTTTACACTACATAGGTACTCTAATAAATGTACAGAGCAATGACAAGTTGAATGGTAAAGACATAACATTTCTGCAAACTTAAGACATTATTTTCCCATTTCAAAAGTATCCCTTCAGCTCCGGCACCTCATCTCCAGTTAGGGAGTCGTGGTTGTGATTCTCAGAATAACAGATTATGAAAATGCATTATGTAACGTCTGAAGATGTTAAAACATTCACACAGCCCTGCTCGTACCCTCTATGTTGTAGCTGGTGCCAAACCACTTCTCCCTGAGGGAACAGGTGCCCTCGTGTTCAGGGGACAGCAGCATCAGGTTGGCCCTCTGTGGTGTGAGGAGGGACAGGGCAGAGGAGATCACCTGTAGAGACACAGCCAGACACACCTTGATTCAGCAGACCTTAAAGAGCAACTTGCAGGTTGAATTGATAACTGAATTAATAGTTAATGTTTTCAGAAGGGGTCTTTTAAAAACACATAAGCAAAACTTTCTATGTTACACAAAACATAAAGCAGGATTTTGATTAAAATATGCCCATTATAAGCCAGGCTCTGTCCGGCTAGCAACGAGTCATAGGATGTAGGCAGAGGCAAATACAAGCTGCACTCTGCTCTCTCATTGCAGTTGTCGATGTACTTACAGCACTGGTGAGAGACAGAGTGAGATATTGAGAAAGTTTTACAGTAGCCATAATTTTAGGAGCTTAGTTTTGGTTTTGTATGTAATTTGAGCATGAACTTGACCAGACTACCTTGCGTTATGTCACTTCCGATCTGTGATTTATAGATGCAGATGTTATTGGTAATCACAATTGTAACTCAAAATCTAGTTTTTGGCAGTTATCTATTTCTCCAATCTAGATGTTTATCATTAATGTAAACTATGCTATTTTGAGGTTTTCAACATGCAAGTAACTCTAATGACTATCCAGGGCCTACTGATTGTGTTCTGCATACTGACTGTCAGGAAATAACACATTCCAGCTGAAATTTAAAGACAAAGGACAGACAGGCGACAGACAGGCGACAGACAGACAGGCGACAGACAGACAGGCGACAGACAGACAGGCGACAGACAGACAGGCGACAGACAGACAGGCGACAGACAGACAGGCGACAGACAGACAGGCGACAGACAGACAGGCGACAGACAGACAAGCGACAGACAGACAAGCGACAGACAGACAAGCGACAGACAGACAAGCGACAGACAATACCTCTGGATTGTACTCAAACATGAGCTGGTCTCCAGTCAGGATGTCCTCTTTGGGGAACAACTGCATGTTCTCACAGATATTCTCCACATACTCAATTGGGTCAGTCTGTGGTGGGATGGAAGGTCAGAGTTCAAACAGGGCCTCATAGAGATGTGTCGTGCCACAACAATGACAGTCTGGTACGTGATGTGTCTACCTGTTCCTGGTAGTGGAACTCATTGGCTTCGATCTTCTGAATTTCTTCATAGACTCTCTTCTGTGGACCAAGGCTCTGTAGCATCTTCATATACTGGAATACCAGATGAACCACCTGCCCAGGGAAACAGCCGCTGCATTCTTAATACCAGTCTGTGTGTTAAAGCATTACTATATAAGTGTGTGTGTTTGCATACAGTACTGGAGTATGAATGTGACCGCCGGCTGACCTGATAGAAGTTCTGAAAGCCTTCGTCAGTCAGTGTGATGGAGATGGAGAAGATGGAGTAGGTGGTGTTCTGGTCAAAGCCAGTCTCACTGTTGCCACCAAATAGAGCAAGGGCCCAGCACTTCTTCCGTAGCAGGGACAAGATGCTGCCAGTGCCCTCGTGGCCAATCAACCAGGAGATATAGTGCAGGGGCTTCACCCTGTATGGACAAACCAACATACATCAACCAGGAGATACAGTGCAGGGGCTTCACGCTGTATGGACCAACCAACACAAGCTCATCAAGACTGAAGGGTGTAATTCATACAGGACCAAAGTGCGCCATTTGTATCTATGTGCAACCGATGGACAAAAATAAATTCTGAAACTAAAATAATAAAAATGCTGCTGAGACATACAGTTTACACATGCATTGCACTATAGGCCAAATGGTTTTACTTTCCATACGAGCAGAACAATCATTCCCTGACAAGTACAATAAAAGGCTGTACCACGAAATGTACATAGATATGTCCTTTTAATCACTTTATAAACATGCCTAAGAGAAATTAAAAAAACAGGAAAGACTGACTTAGCTCACGGAATGATGTTTAACTCACTTAACAATGAGTAGACAAAGTCAAATTTCCTCTGAAACAGATAGCACAACTATATGAAATGGGATACATGATATGGAGAAAACCATGCATTGTTTGTTCATATTGCACACAAAGAAAATGGACAATACAATAGAGGCATGTTAAGTCAGATGTAGCCTCTATGGGGGCCCAATGGTACAACCAAGAAGCATCTTGGAGCATGTCTTGGGGGACATGTCTCAATTTGTGTCTACAAGCACATTGGGAGCTTCACAATCAGACAACTTCATACATGTTGGAAACCATGAAATTGGGAACAAACATTATGTAAAATAAAAGTCTGCATGACTCACCTGTACAGCTTGCCTTGAGGGGGTAACGCCCAGGTGATGGTCAGAGCATGTACCTTCCTCACAGGAACAACTGAAACACAAAACAATAGATGAATAACTGCAGTCAGTTAAAAAGTGCTAAAACCAGCTTGACATGTTGCCTTGGTAATCTGAAGCATACTTCTGTAGAGCTTGTTGAAGGCCGGTGTGTCAAACGGTTCCTGGAGATCAGAGAAGTCAGGTCTCACTTGACCACTGAAAAGGAAACCAAAAATACATGCCATTTTATTTGACCATTTATTGGATTGAGTGATTGTACAGTTGCAATCAAAATTATTCAACCCCCATTGCAAATCATGTTTGCCAAAATTTACAGCTTCAGCTTCCTCACAGATGTCATGACATTATCTCCTAGAATTTTCTGATACTTCAATGAATCCATTTTGCCTTCCACACACAGCAGGTTTCCAGAGCATCACCATGCCACCACAATGCTTGACTGTGGGCATAGTGTTCTTTTCAGGTATGTCTCCAGACACCACTGATCTATCATGCTGAAGTTCCAGTTGTTTCATTGCACTACAAAATAGATTCCCAAAACCTCTGTCTTTATATGATTTTTTAGCACATTGGAGCAGACTTTTGTGCTTTTGGTTCAATAGTGGTGTACGTTTAGGAGTTCTGACACAATAACATTCTGCGTTTAGTACGCGTCTTACTATGCTCACTGAAACCTCAGTGCCTGTTGCCACAAAGTCTTGCTGCAGGTCTTTTGCAGTCATTTCAGTGTTTTTCACAACCTGCCATCTCAGAAATCTGGTTGCAGCCGCTTCCTTTTTCTGCAACCACCGTTCCCTTCAATTTGAACTTGAAAACTATGCTTCCTACAATGTATTTGGGAACATTCAGTGCCTTCGCCATTGTATTGGATCCTGTTCTTTGTTTGTGATTGGTAATGATCTCTTAACTTTGACTTAGCCATGTTTCTCACACGCAGTCAAACCCTTAGCCAGCTAAGGTATTTCATGTGTTCCCGCTTAAGCACACCTGGTGCAACTAATGAAGCCCTTGATTAGTTGCATCAGGTGTGCTTGAGACAAAACCTGTTTTGCATATTTGTGATGTTGTGAGGGATTTTATTCAGGGGTTGAATAATTATGAGACTGGTTAAGTCATTATGAGTTGCATTTTCAGTTGGATTTGGGGAAACCACTTCATGTGGTTGAGCCATTTCAATTGCTTTTGTTTGATTGGTTCATTGCAAAACAGCTTAAAGTCTATACATTTTGATAATAACCCTGATTGCAATGGGGGTTGAATAATTGTTAACGATGTTTATTTGCTTGTGTTTGTGTGCTTACTTGTTGGGTACCTTGCTGAAGATCTCTCTTACCCACTCCTCCAGGGTGTTCAATGTCTCTGATAGACAGAAGAGCAACTGCAGTCAAACTAGCAGGACTAGCTACAATCCTCCTAATGTCAATACGCTGAATACAACCCTCAATTATCCTGTAGCCAGAATACAAATCATTTCTGTAAAACTTTACAACAAATCTTATTCCTTTGGATGGAGGAAGGATCCGTAGTGCGTAAACTTTGGACTGTACAGTGAAGGTCACATACAGTTGAGGTCAGAGGTTTACATACACTTAGGAAAAGACAAGGAATCTCAGTTGTTCACATTCCTGATTTTCAAACCTAGTAAAGATTCCATGTTGTCATCACTAGGATCAGCACTTTAGTTAAAAATGTAAAATGTCAGAATAATAGCAGAAATCTGTTTTGTCAGATTGTATTTCTTTCATCACATTCCCAGTGGCTCAGAATTTTACATGCACTCAATTAGTATTTGATAGCATTGTCTTTAAAATGTTTAACTTGGGTCAAATGTTTCGCATAGCCTTCCACAAGCTTCCCACAATGTATGGGTAGTTGAGTGAATTTTGGCCCATTCCTCCTGACAGAACTGGTGTATCTGCGTCAGGTTTGCAGGCCTCTTTGCTCGCACACATTTTTTATTTTTTGCCTACAAATGTTCTTTACTATGATTGAGGTCAAGGCTTCGTGATGGCCACTCCCATACCTTGACTTTGTTGTCATTACGCCATTATGCCTTAACTTTGGAAGTATACTTGGTTGCAAATGGGTCTCCCAAATGGAAAATGAACCCAAGCTTTAACTTCCCTAAATGATGATGTCTTGAGATGTTGCTTCAATATATCCACATAATGTGGTACCTTCAGGCATTTGGAAATTGCACCCAATGGTGAAACAGACTTGTGGAGTTCTACAGAGTTGTTTGAGGTCATTGCTGATTTCTTTAGATTTTCCGTCAAACAAAGAGGCACTGAGTTTGAAGGTACTGTAGGCTTACAAAAACATCCACAGGTGCACCTCAAATTTACTCAAATGATGTCAATTAGCATATCAAAAGCATCTAAAGCTATGACATAATTTTCTGGCATTTTCCAAGCTGTTTAACGTAGATTATGTAAACTTCTGAGCCACTGGAATTGTGGATCTTAAGTGGAATAATCTATAAAAAATGGTTGTAAAAAATACTACAGTTTGTTAACATGCAGTCTGTAAAGTTAATGACTTCAACCTAATTTAATGTAAACTTCCAATATTAACAGTAGCTACCTTTGGACTGCACAGTAAGGGTCATATAGTGTGCAGAGTAGTATCTTTTCCAGAAGTCTCTGAGCCGCTGGTAAGTGTTGATCTTCTTCTCTTTGGGCTCATGCTTCAGGGTCTGAGCATTTCCTGAGTGGAAGGGGCATGGATGGAACATTTATTATTTTAGTGAATACACCTTTAATAAATCTTTTGACACAGCTTTCTTTAAATTATTTGAGTTATTGCAATGTTATTTAGGATTATCGACTGTACATATTGCCATGGATCATAGACAACCATTATTTATTTCACATAAATCAACCATTAATGACATGGACATAGCCTGGCAGCCTGGCAGACACCGGACTCAAAAGTCCTCCTGACTTAATTGTCTAATAGGGTGCTTTGATGTTGTCAAAAAGAATCGGCGGCTCGGGCGACATGTGGTTGGATGAACCACGTGCACGCCACTTGCCCTTCCACAGATCTGTACAAGGAGTTGCAGAGCTGCCAACAAGGAAAAATTAGAGGGAATTGGGAAGGGAGGAAAATCTGGAAAAATTATGACCCATACTTAAAAAAATATGAATTGGGATTGTTAAATTAATTAGTATAACATTTAAAAATAGCCAGATCTTGCTTAGAACTTACCATGCATTATTATCTGTCAGCTACAGCTAACAGTTGAACTGCTAATTTCCCAATCAGAGGCTTGGGTTATGGATAAGGTCTCTTGCCTGGCATCAAATGTGTGAAAATATACTTTTCTGACTCATATTGCCTGTGAGGCAGCCGTGGTGTTAAAGAATATCCTGGAATTAAAGATCCTGGTAAATCTGCCAGTGAATCCACTGAAAATACATATATTTATGGATGTGTCGCAATAACATCATCTTTCTCCTGAAGTGTGTACACTTGTTCACTATTTGCCACAACTCAAAAAGCATTGGAGTGTTTAAAGTCTCAGCTACATAAAATTGCACAGCTTTATACTCTCATTGGTTAACGCAGACAATTACAACGATAGCTGCTACAAAGGAACATCCACAATATCACTCATTCGAATCAGCTATCGCGTCTGTTGTAAGCGATTTGAACGTTTCCTTTTTGTTAAAAACCGAGCAAAGAACAACACTCGAAGCCTTCATATCTAAAAAAAATATGTTGCTGTGGTCTTGCCGACACGACAAGACTGAAATATCCAATGCGCCGAGAGGCATTTGAGCGACGTCCGTTGGTGACGACCCTTTAGAGATGGGCTGTGAAAGAACCTTGCCCAGACTCACTCTCAGTCAGAACTGAGAAGAGTCTGGTGTTAACCAGGCTAGCCTACCTCACCTCTCCTATACTAAAGTAGTTAGATAAGGACAGCTGTCCTTATGCTCCCTTACCCCAGCAGAACTTCCCCATTGGATGCTTGGGCTTGGCCAAGCTCCCGAAAAGCATCTCCTTCCTGTGGGAGTCTGACGGTCGAGCCAACTGGTACTCTGCACAGCCATGGGAGAAGAGGAATGAACGATACATTAGAAGAGAGAATGAGGCATGGACGATACTTTACAGAGAATGAGGCATAAACGATACTTTACAGAGAATGTGGCATGGACGATACTTTACAGAGAATGTGGCATGGACGATACTTTACAGAGAATGAGGCATGGACGATACTTTACAGAGAATGAGGCATGGACGATACTTTACAGAGAATGAGGCATGGACGATACTTTACAGAGAATGAGGCATGGATGATACTTTAGAGAGGACAAGGCATTGATGAATTGTTAAGAGGAGAGGACAAGTGTGTGTGAACTGTGGCTGACGCTGGAGGAACACTCTGGAAAGACAACAGACCGCCTCTGCCGCATGTCCTTCTTTGGTCAACTCACCACTGTCCACTGCTTCCACCTCCCTATCAATGGCATCCTCAATCATCAGGGGGCAAATGAAGAACTGGGCCCATCTAGGGAACGGCAGAGAGATTACACAATGACACGTTCATTAAACAGCGGACGTAAAAAAAACATTCTAAAAAGAGGACTACCTGGCACAACCACAAACAATTTAGATGTAGAACAACTGTTGAGCCATCTGACAAAGAGTTGGTGTGAAGCTGAATGGTCCAATCAAAGACTATCGTCTCACCTGTCGAGTGCCTCGTGAAAGTACTTCCTCTGAACGTCAAACTGGAAAATGGTCCTCTCGCAGTCGGTGGAGGCATTGTCGCTGCCGCCGTGCTTCTTGAGGAAAGCATCGAAACCGTTCTCAGCAGGGTACTTCTCACTGCCCATGAACACCACTGAGAGGGCCAACAAGACAGAAGCCAATACCAGGTACACAAAGAGAGGAACAAAGACAGAGCATACTGTTCAGAAGTACTTATCGAATAAAGCTTTAGAAAATATGGTACCGTGCTAAAAACGCTCACTGTGCTCCAAGAAATGGGCTAGGCCTGGAAGGTCCTCTGGGTCACTGAAGCTCCCAACACAGATACAGAGGGCAGCTGCAGACTGAAAGACAGAAGCACAAGTACATATATATTAGCATTAGCAAAGTACTGTACCAGAGAAAAGTGTTAGCCCGGAATTGTACCAGAGGAAAGTGTTAGCAAGGTACTGTACTAGAAGAAAGCATTAGTCTGGTAATAAATGTACCACTGATAAACGTTAACCTGGTACCTGTACCAGAGCAATACCACTTTTTAATGGAACAAGTACAAGTACAGAGTATTTCATTTTGGGTACTTGCCGATACGAGTACCAATACAAGTACTTGCCAAATACTTGTCACAAGTACTTGTCACATTTATCAAGCTAAAAATCTGCCATTTCTTAGGTGTTCATCAGCAAATTAAAATATAAAACAAAGGTTCCTACATATCCAGAAGAACATAATTTAGCCTACATTGCAGGTCAAGAATGTGTCATATTTATTACAACATTTTGTCAATAGTTTGCGTTAGGGCTGAACGATGTTGTGTTTTAGCATCGACACCGCGATGTGCGCATGTGCGATAGTCACATCGCCGGAACATGCGATGTGAAGAAGGGTAGCACTGGTAGCACCATACACACAGTTTACACAAGTTTGTTGTATGGTTTGTTGCTGGGATGACATGCACGCTCCGCATGCCTGCACAGTGATTGGTTCGCTGTGATTGGTTGTTGTGCCGCTGCTCACAGCCAACATTCTCTGTCACTGGCAGAGCTGTACTAGCGAAAGATGAGCGACGAAGAGGATACGCATTACGCAGGGAAAGAAAGGATGGTTTCGTACCAAAAATAAGGTCAAAATCTTTGGGACTATTTCGGCTACAAAAATAGGATGTTGACCAAAAACAGGTACTTTGTCAGGAGTGTTGTAAAGTTGTGGCTACAAAACAAGGAAAAACCACCCATTTGTCTGATCACTTAAAACGGCACCACAAAGCTCTTTACGACGAGTACAAAATCTGATATCGGATGTCAATCAAAACAAAACACTATTTGCGATGCCTTTGCCAGTGTGACATCTTAACAGAAAGGCTGTCAACGACAGAAAGAAATAACAAACGCAATATCGTTTCATATCGTAAAGATATGTTGCAATTACACGCCGTCGCATTTGCTTATCCATGATTATGATGATGACCTACACTGTTTTACTTTGGCATGTTGGCTAAAAAAAGTTGACTTAAAAACAAAAGATTGTGAACTAAAATGCTTATAAGTTCTATTATTAACCAATCGGGGGTTGGTGTAAAGCTGCTGTTTTATAAAAAAAATGTGTACTGCTTTTCTGTTTACAGAGAATGAAGCTTGTTTATTAGTGAAATTATAAGTATCATGGAATGGTAATTATTGACTGTAGCCTACATTGATGGCTTGCAATATTGCAATATATATCGTTGGGAAACAAAACATCGCAATGTAATTTATTTCCAATATCGTGCAGCCCTAGTTTACGTCTCCTTCCCTAATTAGCTAAAATGAGAGAAACACGTTTGTGAAAGCAGATGCAACAGCCGCATGTTTGTGTTCGCATTTGCACTAGCATTGCAGACATGTGTAAGATGAGAATGTCTGTTTGAAGTGACTTTCTCCAAACAGGGATAATGACCTAATCATATAATATTCTGTTCAGGTATTTGATGGTTTTATTATAACCGGTACACAATTAGTGGTATTTTCACTAATCTATTGAACAAAATATAAATAGGCTACATCGTATTTCCTTTAAGTTATATTTCTTGTATTAACTTCCACTATTTTGTTCACCCAAAATGATTGCAAACTACTGACATTTGTCTTTCCTTCCCGAAGATGTATTAATAATTCATGTGACACTACAGTATGCAGTGACTAGCCTAATAACGTGCAGAATTTGTTCGGTCCTGTACTTATATGTGTGCGTTTCCCTGAGGATTCTAATATATATACCTATAATTTTACATATAATAGGCTACATGAAAATAGCAATGAGAAAAACAATTTCATATTTTGCCATTTGAACTCTACTGGAGAACTGCTATGATTCAGTGTATAGTTGTAGTTGAATGTTTTTCAATAATCACGCATTGCTCCATATTTGGTAATGATTATGCATTTTAAGTGGTGATTTTGTGTGCAACAAATCACCTCATATTTCAGGGAAGCTTTACCCCATTTAAATCGCTTTTTCTTTTTTAAATAGCAATAAATACTGTTCTACAGATTTATAAGCTGGTCTCTGAAAGAGGAAGTAGACTGTTGTTATCATCAATATGAAATATATGCATAGTGCTGGAATACAGCTACATTTCGATTGAAACATTTCCATTAATCAGATTTACCAGTTTGTTGGTATTTCTGTTCCAATTGTTACATGGTTGAGCAATACAACTGTTTCCTATCTATATACTGTGTTGTACAGTAGGCTACTATTCCATCTCTGGCACTTTAAGAAAACAACTATGGCCATATATGGTTAATCTGTTGTAAAGTGTTGCTCAGCATAACTCTCTTAAATTTGGAGAAAGTATTGGCTTGGAGTATCAGGCCTTTACTGGTATCAGTCCATCTCTAGTTATCCTGGTACCTGTACCAGAGATATGGGTTAACCTGGTACCTGTACCAGAGAGATGGGTTAACCTGGTACCTGTACCAGAGACATGGGTTAACCTGGTACCTGTACCAGAGAGATGGGATAACCTGGTACCTGTAACCAGAGAGATGGGTTAACCTGGTACCTGTAACCAGAGAGATGTGTTAACCTGGTACCTGTAACCAGAGAGATGGGTTAACCTGGTACCTGTAACCAGAGAGATGGGTTAACCTGGTACCTGTAACCAGAGAAATGGGTTAACCTGGTACCTGTAACCAGAGAGATGGGTTAACCTGGTACCTGTAACCAGAGAGATGGGTTAACCTGGTACCTGTAAACAGAGAGATGGGTTAACCTGGTACCTGTAAACAGAGA
>JACXGM010016068.1:0-20793 GCA_016801145.1 Umbra pygmaea
TCACAAAATGGGCTGGTGCACCATGAAACTCCCGGGCTGAAAATGTTTCCCACTCCGGCCCTGATATAGAGCAATGATCCAAAAGACCTCCAAATTTGTTCCTTTAGAGACTCCATGCTGTTGCGCGAAATACTGAACAAGGAGTGCAAATAATTAAGGAACCTTGTTTTTTGTGAAAGTTATTTTGTGTAAATAACTGTATGAGTTTGGTTGGTTCTATTGCAACATTAATAAAGTACAGTGTTTCTCACATGTTGTTCTTTTGAGTATCTCTGTAATAATATTGTTTATTTTTTAAAGTATTGTTTGTGCATTGCCAGTCAGGGGTGCCAGTAATTTTGGAGTCCACTGTAATTCAACAGGGAATACCTTTTATTGGTGGACTAACGGTTTACGTAGAAGTGATAGACATTTTGATCCCTGCTAAAAATTCCAGAAAATAAAAAAGAAACAAATAATGGAGCAATATTTTATCCAAATGGCAATACACAGTGCTGTTGTGTAATGTTGGGTTGCAGGGAGTAGTCAGAGGCAAGAATAAAGGTTAAGGAAAGTTTCATGATACAAACATTATTATGTCAAAAGACTGCAAGTCAAAAAATGAATAATACCAATACTGTCAGCTGCAATAACACACACGTAACATCAAGCAATGACTGACAAGGGAAACCACAAACAGAGAGACTTAAATATACTACAGATGAAGGGATTGATACCTGTTGTGTATGGTTGAATACAGAAGCAAGTAATCTATTGGTTGTTGATGATGTAATGTTCAAATGTCAGAGTGACAACAGAAACGCATTCAGTGAATTGGCTCACTGACATCCTCTACCATGACTAGGAACCCTGACATTCTGTGTGGTGCAGTGCTCAGTGTGGCTGCATTGCAGGACAACTGCTTCATGTTCACCAGGGTTCATATATCCGTCACCACTTTCTGACAATGCCAGGCGGACTTGAAGTGCCACAAATTGGTACAGCACTGGCCTAAGTGAACAAACTTTCTAGTGTGTAGATCAGGTGCCTGTGAGTTTAATCATTTGTTGTATTCTCATGAATGTATCATCTAAAGGCTTTCATGTTGAATGAGCAGTAGATTAAGAATCAGACGGTAATCGAACAGTGTGGTAAAAACTTGACAGCTACCTTTTGGGTAAATGCAAAACATTCTAACCATTAGGCTTCCCTTTGCTCCAGATTCCCTGGTGAATGCATCACTGGAGAATTTCCGGCGTCAATCTGGGGGTAAAAATGAGAACATAGAGGCCCAACCTCCTGACTTTCTGACCCAGGGACTGGGCGACACCTTCGCTGCCATGGTGACGCACCTGCAGTCGCCTTACGACATCATTTGCCAGAAACTGGACAATGCCAGTGAGTACAACCTAGTGGCCACACATACAATACACTTGCTTAAAGGGTGATTGATGGATTGTGGCAGTGATTGCTTTATCTACTTCCCCAGAGTATGATGATTGTGTGAATAGCATTTAAATTTACACAATTTACACACTTGACTAACGCTAACCAGCGTACTTCTCCAGTTAGGCAACAAGTACAGTGATCCCCATAAGACTTGGGGTATTATAAGAACACTCCACCCCTTAAACACCTCAAAATTATTTTCCTGGTCATATTTCTGTCATTAGTCACAAAAAACATTTTCAATGTGTTCTGAACTTCCCAAATACGCCAGGAATTCTCACCACTCGGATACTTTCTGAAACTACAGGGGGAAGGCTCAGTTGACTTCCTATCTTGTTAATGTCACAACCCTTAATTGAGTATATTGGATAATAAAAATGTGTACCGCTTTTTAGCACATATAAAATGTGCAGTATGTGTGTTTTTACAAACTGCGTACCCCCCCTGCACACTATAACTTGTGGTGCGCTATATGGCATGTTTTTACACAAAATAACTACAGTCGTGATTTTTGTTCAGTAGTGTTGTTTTAGACCAGCTATTCCCAAAGTGGGATACAAAAGAAATTGTGGTTCAACATGTATTTCAATATTCAAACGTGCCTATACGTTATTAAAGTGATGTCTGAATAGCCCAGTCTCACTGGCAAAAATCATCACCAACTAGTGTCTGGATAGATAACAACATAATATTAAATGGCAAATAATTGGCATCCCATCAGAAAAACAATAATTGTTTGTTTTTATTGAGTACTTGAGAAAAAGCCTCGAGTAGGCAAATCAAACTATACAAACTGGACAATTACCGTTTGTAATTCTAAAGTACAATAAAGTTAAAAAGAATAACGAAAATCAATATAGTTAGATCACATACCCACTTATACTGCACATACAAGCTTGTATTATTACCACCCAAATTGTTAGAAAACAATTTATAAATCTATTGTTCAGATTAACTATTACTTCAAAAAAGTTTTAATGTGAAAATTGATGCAGCTATAATGAATAAATGAATTTGAGCTTTATTTATTATATAATGCCCATACAGGAAACCAGGCATGACACCAGGCTTTCAAAACACTCAGGGCTCAGACGACTTGGGGCTGGGGGGATTGCATGTGTTTAATTACATTAGCTATATTTCATGTGGGCTATTACATTATTTGTAATAACAGCGCAAATGAAACAAAGTTAATTTTTTTGGATGACGAACGCTATTAGTGTCAATCCAGTACAAAAAATCAATCAATTTTGTTTCTATATAATATTTTATTTTTTAAACGCGACTAAAATGAATCCTGCTCTTTGGAAGTGCACGACTGCTGTGACAATCCAGGCAAGGAACCGAGGGTTAATCCAAAGCAGATGTACACGAGGTGAGTGATAACAATAATATTTAATGAATGTATTAGGTCAGGATAAGGGTAAGCAGTTCCGGATCTCCGGAGTCATTGATGGGACCAGTAGAACTGAGACCAGGTGAATGGGGAGCCAGTGAGAGGAATCCTGGTGAGTGAAGATCTGGTAACGGTACTCCAGATGAAAGGAAATCCAGTAGGTAATGTCCGAGGGCACAGAAGACGTGAGGTCCGGATGGCTGGAGTGGAACCAGGTGAGTGATGACCAGCTCAATAGCACAGACATATTCTGGAAATCGAGGCACGGAGAACCAGGGTGAGATAACAACAGCTCTGAATAATAAGGGCACAGTGCTCATACTGTCTATAAAAAAATTCAAACACAATAAAGCTCATTAATGAAGGGAGGGTGACAATCAGTCCCAGGTGTGGCAGAGGAAACAGGTGCTCAGGATTAGTATTAATGAGACTAGTGCTCTGGGACTGGTGCCTTCAGGAGTGCAGGGGAAAACAGGAACTGGTGCTAGGGAACTAGAGAACAAACAAAACACAGAGACAGACCAAACGCACACACAAGGGAACCGAGAACAGGGAATCGATACACAGGGAAAAAGGGAAACTCAGGAGGGTGGGATCGTGACTCCAGTATCAAAAGTGAACAATTTAGAAAATATTTAGGGGGTAAGAACTAACGATTTGTACAAAAATTACAATGAATGTTGAAATGAGTGGCAATTTTTCAAAGGTATTGTACAGAACAAATGTGTAAGGTGCTTAAACCACATATACAAACAACAACATAAAAAACATTTTATTTTATTAGTAGAAATTAGTGTTTACATTTACACTCACCTAAAGGATTATTCGGAACACCATACTAATACTGTGTTTGACCCCCTTTCACCTTCAGAACTGCCTTAATTCTATGTGGCATTGATTCAACAAGGTGCTGAAAGCAAATGTTGGCCCATATTGATAGGATAGCATCTTGCAGTTAATGGGGATTTCTGGGATGCACATCCAGGGCATGAAACTCCTGTTCCACCACATCCCAAAGATGCTCTATTGGGTTGCGATCTGATGACTGTGGGGGCCATAGTACAGTGAACTCATCGTCATGTTCAAGAAACCAATTTAAAATAATTTGAGCTTTGTGACATGTGCATTATCCTGCTGGAAGTAGCCATCAGATGATGGGTACATGGTGGCCATAAAGGGATGGACATGTTCAGAAACAATGCTCAGGTAGGCTGTGGCATTTAAACAATGCTCAATTGGCACTAAGGGACCTAAAGTGTGCCAAGAACATCCCCCACACCATTACACCACCACCACCACCAGCCTGCACAGTGGTAACAAGGTGTAATGGATACATGTTCTCATTCTGTTTACGCCAAATTCTGACTCTACCATCTGAATGTCTCAACAGAAATTGAGACTCATCAGACCAGGCAACCTTTTTCCAGTCTTAAACTGTCCAATTTTGGTGAGCTCTTGCTAATTGTAGCCTCTTTTTCCTATTTGTAGTGGAGATGAGTGGTACCCGGTTGGGGTCTTCTGCTGTTGTAGCCCATCCGCCTCAAGGTTGTGCGTGTTGTGGCTTCACAAGCAGTCGGCCCATTCTCCTCTGACCTCTAGCATCAACAAGGCATTTTCGCCCACAGGACTGCCGCGTACTGGATGTTTTTCCCTTTTCACACCATTCTTTGTAAACCCTAGGAATGGTTGTGCGTGAAAATCCCAGTAACTGAGCAGATTGTGAAATACTCAGACCGGCCCGGCAGTTTTACAATAGCTATAGAAACGAGATACTTATGACTACTAATCGGACGTGCATGCAAACTAAAAACAGCGATTAGCTTGTACACACAGCCGGCCGGTTTGTAGCTCAAATAGAATTGACTGTTGAATAGAAAACACGCCTCACACCCCAATTTTTAAGGTATATACACTTGTCTTATATCTTTACAAAGCTTAGATACTCAGCAATCTAGTCGATGTCTCCATTTTACAATAGCTATAGAAACGAGATATTTATGACTACTAATCGGACGTGCATGCGAACTAAAAACAGCTATTAGCTTGCTAGAAGCTTCGAAATATAGCAGGACACATTGGGGAAAATAGCATTTAGTAATACAAAATTAAATACTTACAGTTGGGAAAAAAATATTTTTCATCGTAAAAGTCTAAGTAACACACACCAGGGGCCTCATTTATCAAGAAGTGTTCCCATAATGACTGAACCTTCCATGTGCCAGGGTTCCCTTGGTATTTATACTTTGACATAGTTATGACATAGTTTTCTAAGGTAAATGTAATCTTCTTATGTGGAAATTACTATTTTATTAACGTCCATGTATGAGCATTTAGCAACAGCCTGTGGCACAGGCATGTGTGTTCATAAATAATGGGACACGTTTCAGAAACAACCATTTGTAATGTACTACTAACCTCTCAGATTTAATAATTTTCATAGTACTTATTAAACAGAGATGTAAAAAATTACCAGGATCATTCATATTAACCTAAGTTTTTAAACATACTTGAAAAAAAGAAATTAGTTTGCAGTCAAGACCCGGATGAAAATTTCATCAAGATGCATTTTTTTTTAAACATATACATTTACAAAAAACCCTATAGCTGATAGGCGGTTAACTGTATCATTCAAAGAATATTGACCAATGTTGTAAGCCCCTGTGTGACAATATTATCATTGTTTTCAGGACCCTATCTCAATATTATTTTGTAGTTGTCTGTCAAAGATGATGGTAAAAGAAAAAAAAAAATATTATGCATTTTCTTTATTTCATCTTGTGCCATATTCACTGTGTATATTTAATCGAAATAAATTGTATATATGCAAAGTCTTTCCTTTTTAAAAATATCAACCATGTGAATATACGGGCTTCAAGTCAACAAGACTTTCACTTTAGGTATGATTTTTTTTTAGGCAGAATTTTACAAACCCGGGCGAGGCTTAAGAGGTTAAAGGAAATACAACAATGTAAGATGTAGCTTATTCTTTTGGTTCAATAGATAACAGTGATATTACAGCTATAATTGTGTACCGATTATAAGAAAACAATCAAATACCTTAACATAATATTATATGATTAGGTCATTATTCCTGTTTGGAGAAAGTCACTTCAAACAGACACTCTCATCTTACACAAAACGTCTGCAATGCTTAGTGCAAATGTGAACACAGATTTTGCGGCTATTGCATTCGCTTTCACAAACGAGTTTCTCTCATTTGAGCTAATTGGGGAAGGAGATACTTCCTAAAATACTGACCTTTGTAATAAATATTACACCTTCTTGACCTGCAATGTAAATGATGTTCTTCTGGATATGTAAGAACATTTACATTTCTATCTTTGAATTAGCTGATCAACATCTAAGAAATAGCAGATTTTAGCTTGATAAATGTGACATTTGCCATAGTTATTAGAAGTACTTCCGGCAAATTTAGATTTGCTCTGCAAGTCAGTCTGGCCAAGAGCCCATTCAAGCCCATTTCCAATTTTTCCAAATCAATGCACCAATCACAACCATTGAGGCGGGCTTTATACGATGACAATAGCACATCTATATAAAAAAAACGCTAACCAGCTCCTTACCTGTGGTAGTGCTACACCCTCTGGGCTTTGCTGTTTTTTTCAACTTGATTTTTGGGAAAATGAATATAACATTTCCAAAACACCTTGGTCCTCTTGAGCATCGAAACTTGAATGATATAATACACATTTGTAATCATCGTCTTGGCTTGAATTGGTTGATAACAAAAATGTAGCCCTCTCCCACTCCTCATAACAAAATATTTTCTGTCTCTTTTGCCATTGCTGGGTTTGATCGGTGGCCACTAGGGCTGACCCCATTCAGTCGACTCGTCGATATACTCTTGGTCGGCTAAGATTTTTTTTAGTCGAGCAGCTGTATGGCTGTGTGACAGCTGGGGTCGGTGGATCTTAATTCGGGAGGGCGGGCTCATTTTACGCTCGGGAGCAGAGCAAATAAAACTGTGCGCAACGCAACAAACCCAGTGTGCGATCTGCTGTGTGAGATCTAATTCCTGCCTTTGTTACTTAACAACACCATTACTGAAAGAAATAAATGTGCTACAGAATATTATATTATGTAAGTCGAACAGTGCAACACTACCAAAATATTTCTTTAACAAAGGTTTTCTAAAATTATATTCAATAAGGCCTATACCAAATACCATAACCTGAAGTTCCCTTTCATTTATCTGCATAGTTTTTTTTTATACTTCTCATGTGAGCATGCAATTGTAGTAGTTGTTAGATTCACTATAACCTGTCCTTCACTTGAAAGGTAGCCTACTGTTGGTATTATAAGGCTTTCTAAAAAAATGCATAATAAATCCGAAGTATGGAAGCATTTCACCAAAGTAACTGGTGATTTGAAACAAGTTGAACACAAACTTTACCACCAATGGTTTTCATAACATTGTTCAACATTAAATATGTAGCCTACCACTTCAAACCAGCTTATGTAGGTGCATGGTAACACGCGCTGCTTTGAATAATGTACTTCTTAGCATCTGAACTAAATGAAATGTGTAGGCTACTGTATGTCGGCTTTGGCTGTGCTAAGTTTGAATGATCTAATCACAAAAAAGCAACTATTGTTATAACCAGAGACAAAGCAAAACAGGTTTATGTCCTACACTTAAGTTTACAATTGGATGAATCTAGGTTAAAGATATCACATCGAATGACATTGTGTCACATCGAGTCATCTGTGGTTCTGGAAAAGGCTATAACACGCTTCATTTAATTGACTCGCTCTGCTTATTTACATATTAAACAAGATTTTTAATTTGTATTACATGGATATTACTTAACAGTTAAATGCAACTAGGCAGTTGTAATTATATTGGCATTCTTATAACATACATCAGCATGATGCAACCTGGACACATCATCAGTGATGTTACCTGGGGTCACACAGTGTTTCGGGTCTTTCAATTATCATACACTCTCACCCAGGTGACCCAGCTAGGGTTGATTAGGCCCCAGCTTGTGTCCAGGTAGCCCTACCCCACTCATGGTACTTCTCTCCTTATCCACAGCCACCTTGAGGCAACTTCTGCTGACTCTGTGATCTCCTTGATGGCCCTTCGCTTACTGGCCCCTATGATGCCCAAGATGTTATAGGCCCTACAGAGAGACTGGCCAGCGAATCCTCTGCATCCCACCTCAATAGGCTCACACCGCGCTCGCCACCCATTGTTTCGGCACTCCTCCACTAACTCAGCGTATTTTGCCCTCTTCCTCTCATTTGCCTCCTCCATACGGTCCTCCCAGGGTACAGTGAGTTCCAGAAGAACGATCTGCTTGGAGGCCTCTGAGATGAGTAGCATGTCCGGCCGCAATGTGGTGGTGGCAACAGTTTCTGGGATTTTCAGTTGCTTCCCCAGGTCAACTTTCAACTCCCAGTCTTGTGTTGTAGCTAGCAGGCCAGATGAGGCGGCCCTGGCAGCTAATGGTGGCTCCTCTCCAGCTCTGACAAAAGCAATGGTGTTCTTCACTGGGCGGAGGCGCTTACAGTGGCCAATTCCACAGCTGATGGTCTTTGCTATGGCCTTCAGGACTTGGTCATGGCGCCAGCGGTAGCGCCCCTCACCCAGGGCCTTCGAACAGCAGCTGAGGATGTGCTCCAGGGTCCCCCTCTTTAGGCAGAGGATGCAGGCTGGTGACTCCACCAATCCCCAGCTGAACAGGTTGGATGGGCTTGGTAGTACATCATAGACCGCTTGGATCAGGAACCGTATGCGCTGGGGGTCTGCTTTCCACAGCTCTGTCCAGGCTCCCTGTTGTCGCATTCCAGCCACCCTGCTGGCCCGCTCCTCCTCCACTGATGCCCGCACCTCTTGCTGCACTAGTGATCTCCTGTCCTTCCCCTGTGCTTTATTGTAGCGGGATGTTTTGCCGCTACCCAGGGCAGCTATACCATGAGTCACTACTCCCACCAGTGCCCTGTGCCGTAGCCACAACTCAGCCACATCCACTGCCTCTGCTGCCCTCCACCTTCGCCCTGTTCTCACCTTGATCCCAGTTTGGGAGACCTTTGGGTCCTGTGACTCTCTGTATTGCAGCACCTCCCTAGTACGGCCCACCTTGAACTCCTCATTTAGGCTGCTGATGGGGAGCTTCAGCTTGTTGTTCTGGCCATACAGGGCGATGCTGCTCAGGCTTCGAGGTAACCCCAGCCACTTCCATAGAAACCTGCTGACTCTCCTCTCAAAGCCTTCAATGTTGGAGATTGGAACGTCATAGATCAGGAGGAGCCAGAGAATCCGTGGGAGGATACCATGTTGGTAAATCCATGCTTTGAATTTGCCAGGTAGGCCTGACTTGTCCACTGTGGCTAGCCAGACTTCCAGTTCAAGGTTGGTTACATGGATGGCTGCCGTATCTTTCAGGCTACAGTCAAACCACTTTCCCAGGCTCTTCACTGGTTTCTCGGTGATTGATGGTATCTGGATAGTGCCAAGTGTGAATCGGAACTTGTTGGTGACCTTTCCTTTTTTTAACACCAGAGATCTGGACTTTGCTGGCTTGAAGCACATGCGAGCCCAGGTGGTCATCTCTTCCAGGCCCTTCAGAATCCACCTGCTCCCTGGGACGTGGGGTGTTGTCACCGTTAGATCATCCATGAAAGCCCTAATGGGCGGCTGACGAACACCAGACTTGGTGAGGGGACGTCTGCACTGGACCTCTGTGGACTTCACCAGCATGTTCATGGCGAGTGTGAATAATATCACTGAAATTGTGCATCCAGTGATGATACCCTTAAGCCTGTGCCAGTCTGATGTTGTAGACCCAGCAGAGACTCTTAGACTGAAACTATTGTAGTAGTCCAGAATGAGGTCTCTAAACTTGTCTGGGATGTAGTGCCGACGCAGGGTCTCCTCCACCAGTTTGTGGGGAATGGATCCATAGGCGTTTGTGAGGTCCAACCATAGTACCACCAGGTCCCCCTTGCTCTCCCGGGCTTCCCTGATCAGCTGTGTGACCACGCCTGTGTGCTCCAGACACCCCGGCACCTTCGGGATCCCTCCTTTCTGGACCAAGGTGTCAATGTAAGAGTTCCTCAGGAGGTAGTCAGTCAGTCGCCTAGCAACAATGCTGAAGAATATTTTTCCCTCAACACTGAGCAGCGAGATGTTTCTGAACTGGTCGATGGTCTTTGACTCTTCCTCCTTTGGAATCCACACCCCTTCTGCAAACCGCCACTGATGAGCAACCTTTCCCCTCCTCCATATAACCTTTAGGATCTTCCAGAGCCGGTGGAGTAACTTCGGGCAGTTCTTGTAAACCTTGTAAGGTACCCCACTAGGTCCTGGGGCTGAGCTTGCTCTGGCCTTTTTGATCACTTCCTGGATCTCCTTCCAGCTGGGCTCCTTCCCGTCAAATTCTCGAGTTGGTGTAGGTGGATCAATCAGTTGCTGGCAGTGGCCCAGTTCTTGTTCCCTGGATCACATAAGGCATCTCTGAGGTAATGGTCGATCTCAGCTTTAGAGCAGGTGTGCCGGCCACTCCGCTTCTTTCCAAGTAGCTGCTTTGTGAACCCAAAGGGATTTGTTATGAAGGCAGCCCACTTCCTGGCCCTCTGTTTCCTCCTCCTCCTGTGCCACTCTGCTCTCCTCAGATTCATGAGCTTCTTGCGGATGATGTCGCGCAGCTCTGCTAGAGGGCCCCTTTCCTCCTCCCTTGCCTCATTGAACCTCCTCCTCAAGCTCTTCAGCTCTTGCCTAAGCTGGTGGATCTTGTTTGCCCTGTTGTTCATAGTGTAGGGAAGGTTTACTGCTCTCTTCTCCTCCAGTCCAAATCTCTCTGCTACTAGACTGATGCTGATTGTGGTCATTGTCTGGAGGCGTCAGTCGGCGTCCCCCTTGGCTGTTGCTTCCAAGATGGTGTCAACGTCTTCAAACTGGAGCCAGTCCTTCTCCTTGTTGGCTTGGGGCCATCTCACCAGGGGTGTTCCCTGAGCGTTGTGTTACAGGTACCGTCCGCACGCATCTCATCTTGGCCTGGTGGATTTTCAGGCCATGTGGGCTTTTGCACACTTTGCCGCAAAAGCAACGTGCACTCGTCGTCGTGTTTCCATCGCTATTTGTCGGCATCCTTTGGTCTGTCCGAGTGGGATCCTCATCCTCCCCCCCTCTCGGGGATCCCTGGGGGTATTATTCCATAGGTTGATCTGTAGCTTGTAAAAGTGGGTTCTTCCTCTCAGAAGATGCAGGTCGGGCTGCTAACCCTCCCTACCCCGTTGCCGTCTCTCCGGGCTGTCCGCTGTCTCTCCAGCTGCCACCACTCTGTTCTCGGTTGTCAATCAGTCTGTTCCTGATCGTCACTGGTTGTTCCAGACAGAAGCTTATAACATACATCAGCATGATGCAACCTGGACACATCATCAGTGATGTTACCTGGGGTCACACAGTGTTTCAGGTCTTTCAATCATCATACACTCTCACCCAGGTGACCCAGCTAGGGTTGATCAGGCCCCAGCTTGTGTCCAGGTAGCCCTAACCCCACCCATGGTTCTCCTCTCCTTATCCACAGCCATTTTGAGGCAACTTCTGCTGACTCTGTGACCTCCTTGATGGCCCTTCGCTTACTGGCCCCTATGATGCCCAAGATGTTATAGGCCCTACAGAGAGACTGGCCAGCGAAACCTCTGCATCCCACCTCAATAGGCTCACACCGTGCTCGCCACCCATTGTTTCGGCACTCCTCCACAACTCAGCGTATTTTGCCTACTCCTCCACTAACCAGCGTATTCAAGCAACAACAGGTGACACCTGAAGCTTAATATTAGGAATAATTTGAAATCAGCATGATTTGAGTCGGATCAGATTAATTTGTCTTGTCAATCACCCTTTTTTTAATTGTGTATTTGATTCTGATTACTTCTTCCAACAGTGCTGTAAAGCATCAAACAAATTGGTTTAATTAAAATCAGTGAGTGTGACAGTTATAAAGGAAGGGAAAAAAGTTTCAAAAGTTAGATTAGTCGATTGTAAAGATAGATCAGTCGAGTCTTGGTCAACCAAATAAATTCTTAGTCGGAGAGAGTCCTAGTGGCCACTTCCACAGCAGTTGCTTGAGTCACCTGATCAATTTCTTGCCTTTGCAGTATTTCTTCCTCACAGTTATTCCAGCTCAAACAAGCACAGTTGTATACTACCATTCAATAACACTTGATCAAAGTTGAAAGTGTCCAACTCTTCATGTATTTTATCAATTGCAATAGACATTTTAGAAAGAAAAGTTCTGTTCTAACTCTTTCTATTTAGGTATGTAGCTATTTAACAGAATGAGGCAATGTGTAGTATTCCCAAACTCATTAGGCATTTTTTCTTCTCCATTCATGGGTGGGACAAATAAAAATCAGGAAGTTAACCAATGCCTTCCCTGATTCTAGTTGTAGTTTAACAAATGTTATTATATTATTAAGTGTAAGTTTACATGTGGTATATTAAACCCAATTACAGGTTTGATTCAGCAGCTGCAGTTGAAACTAAGGGATCACTGTTCTCAGAGCCCAGCCATTGAGAACTTTCGACCTGCCCCTGGCACAGTGTGTTGCTCCCTTTTTTCCGGTAAGTATAGATATGTATAGTTCTTTACAAAAATAATAAACTCCTAACCAATTCTCTTATTCACTCAATGATAAATGTAATTTATTTTTATTAGTAAACACTAACAAATTATTGTGAATTGAAATTGGCTTCATGTTGAGAAACATGTTGGAAACTTATAGAAGTCAAAAGGCTTCGAAATGCAAAAATATTTAAGTCTAAAAGGAAATGTGCATAAAGAAACAAACGTTTCGGCAACTGTCAGGCCATAATCAGTGTAAAACAAAACAAGCCGAAGGAAAAACCACTCACACCTTGAACCTATTTAAAGGCCCTGTTACAGGTCACATGATCACACAGTCAAGTAATATTTTATCTATTAAAAGAACATGGTTTCATGTACGGTACATTTGCAGAAATATTGAATAATACCTTATTGTGAATCAATAAATAGTGTAAATATAAATACTGGAGCACTAGTAAAGGTTCCTACTCAGCTCTGTAAAGTATGGAAAGCACAATCAAATCTGGGAAAATATGTGAGATTAAAAAAATAAACCTTTTCATGTTGCCATATAGTACAATAAAGCAGTTTTCTGGAATATATGTAAAAAGGCATTTGATCTCATGAATATCGGGGAGGGAACTATTCCAAGCCAAACTGAAAGAAAATGCAGAAGGCTACTTTAAGCATCAATCAAACCTGTCATCACCTCATTTTTTTCTCAACTTGACAGTCCCAATGTTAGGCCCTATACCAGCACCACTGCAAATAACAAGAAGTGAGCAACAAACACATTGCTGTTGTATAAATTTTCATTTGATGTGTTAGCTACAATATATTAGTTAACTAAATGGGGAAATAGTGTATGAAGTGTATGATGTCAAATTCCATCATTAAATGACTTATCAGCAATGCATTAGTTATTATGTACACTGCTCAAAACAATTAAGGGAATTCGCAATCATCACAGTATAACACCCAAGTCAATAAAAAAACACGGATATCAATCTGTCCAGTTAAGAAGCATAAGTGATTGTGAATCAATGTCACATGTTTTGGTGCAAATTAAAGTGACAACAGGTGCACTTGAGAGGCAACAGCAAGACAACCCTCAAAAAGGAAATGGTTTTGCAGGTGGTGGCCACAGACAGTTGCTCTCTCCTTTTCTTTCCTGAGTGATTCTTCAGTTTTTGACTTAAAGCCCTCCGTTCAGGTTGCACAGGTAGTCCAGGATCCTCCATGATGATAGGAGGAACGGTATCTGCTCATTTGTGCAAGGAGGAACAGGTGGTGCACTGCCCGAGCCCTACAAAATGACTTCCAGTGGGCTATGGAGTGCATGTTTCTCGACAGACTTTCAGAAACAGACTCCTTGAGGACGGCATGAGAGCCTGACAGCCTCTAATGGGACCTATGTCCACAGCCTAGCATTGGGCAGCTAAATTGGCTTTCGCCAGAGAACAGCAGAATTGGCAGGTCCCCGCCGTGGTGAATGCTATGCTGCCTGCAACATTGTCCAGCATGACCGGTTTGGAGGTGGGTCAGTGATGTTCTGGGGAGGTGTAAACTTGGAAGGTCGCACAGACCACCACGTTCCAGCCAACGTTACCCTGACTGCTGTTAGGTACTGGGATGAAATGCTCAGACCTTTGTATGGTGAAGTGGGCCCAGGGTTCCTCCTGGTGCAGTGAATCATCTTTATGTAAATTTCTAATAGCTCTTCATGGGGAATCCCCAACATCTCATTGACCGGGTATTTCAACCTTGACGACCGCGTTTCGAATCCAGCGAATTGTAATCATCAAATTATTTAACTACCATTTATAAATATAAGTCAGTAAGCTTAAGTGATGGCTTATTTATTTTTGGCTTATTTATTCCTTTGCAAAAAGTTGTACACTGTAGCTACAGTTTTTATACAATATATCAAAGTACAGTTTCACTTTGCGGGATAAAAAGAGTATAATGAACAACATTGTGTTTTCAAGTCGTCATATGAAAAATTGTTATGCATTACTGCTTTCATTTAAAGAATTGTCTAAACAGCCTATTGTCTAAACAGTACACATTTAAATTGAATATCGTAATTGTAGACATACAGTTCCTACACAGTGATCAATTCAATGATAAAACATCCTAGAGAATCATCTACTGAACAGGATATTTGGGAATAATCAGTGGCGGTTCTACATTGAATCACACCCCGGGCGAGACCCCCTTCGATCCCCCCCCCGACAGAGGGTCATCCTCAGCCGTGGGGCTAGTCAGACAGTATATTAGCACATTACTCGAAGCACATTGCAGGGGCAACATAGCACATAAGCTAGGGCTGGGCAATATATCAAGTTTTGTTTGTATATTTGAGTTTGCTTTTGAGCGAGATATGACCTTCACTAAAAAGAAGCGTTTAAAATAAACAGTTAATTTGCAATCACCAGTAGCCCAGGTAAGCAATTATTTCATATTGTTTCTTTTTTCATGTGACCAACTGTTAGCCACTGTCTTGGCAACATGCCAAATAGATTGAGAACCTCTGCATACAAAATAGAGCTGACACATTTGTCATACTTACTCACTACATCTTATATTATTGAGCATTATTCCTTTACTAAAATACATTTGAATATTAAATTTACATAGAGATTGATAAATGTTTGAAAACAATGTCTGTGTCTTGCACACCTCTTTGTCAAAGAAAGTGCAAATCTTCACTTGTTATTTTAATAAAGAAAATCTTTTTACTTAAAAATAACTAAATATCGAGATATATATCGTTAGTCGTTAAAAAAAAGTGGTGCGCGCCCTTAGATCGCGCGCTCGAAAGCCCGGTCGGGTGCGTAAAGTATATTGTAGGCATTAGGTGGTGTGCAAATTGTTAAGCGCCTCACAAGTGCACTCGCTTCGTAAATATGGTCGGTAATCAAAACACTGCTGCTGTAGGAACAGTTTTCGTTTCTGCCAATTATTGTGACATCCTCTTACTTAACATAAAATTCCTGATTTAAGGAAAACCATTTCCAAAAAAGTTTTGTTATGTAGTCAAAATATAGAGTTAATCAGAAATGTTAATGCGGGGAGCTGAGAATTAATGACCAAAAGCTGTAACCGGAAGTATTACACAAAATCTCTAACAACCTCCGCCCAAATTTCCGCTGAAAATAAGGTGAATACAGTGGACCTTCTGTTCCACCTCCAGCGCCCCCTCCCCTTTCCCGTCTCATACAGCTTGTGTGCACTGCACTTTTTCAGCAAGCAGGAGCGCCTACAGCTGGACTGGGCACCAATTCCCCAATTCCCCACACAGTGAAATGCTAGATAATAGAAAACCGATTTGCATCGCAGAAGATATTTTTTGAGTGCTTGTGCCGCCCCCACGTGACATAAAAAAATGCCTTCCCGGGTTCGCCCGTGCCAAAAATCACTACTGGGAATAATCAATGTACCTTTTTTGACTAAACAAATTAAAATACAAATAGTTCAACAATCTACACGTGTAATATGGTAATTGCATCCCCCTGATTTCATGTGACCCCTGTTAATGTGAAGGTTCGTCTCATGTTTACATTACATATTTATTTTCTGTTGTCCTTTTCGGTCTCTATAGCCTAATGCTTTTCTTTTTTTTCGGGGATCCCCCATTTTGTACATTACTTAACAACTCTATGAATATAGCTCTTCATGGGGAATCCCTTTGACCGGGTATTTCAACCTTGGCAACCGCATTTCGCATCCAGCAAATTGTAATCATCTAATTATTTAACTAGCGTTTATAATACGACAGGCATACAAATTTTAGATGGGATTAAAATAAGCAGAAGACACTCAGTCAACCGTAGCATGTAGCAAAAGTTATGTAGACATTTTTAAAGCAGAACACTGGAGACCAAAGTCCAGCCAACCCGGCCCAAAAGTCAAGATTTTGCCGCAAATACAATCCTGACTTCATTAAGTACAGATTTTTGAATGGAGGTGGTGAGGCAGAGCTGAGAGGCCAGTGTGTGGAGTGTGGGCTAATGCTATCCAATGAAGCACTGATGCCTTCAATTCTAAAGCTGCAACTAGAAACCAAACATCCATTGCTTGTGGGAAAGTCTGTGGAATTTTTCAAGAGAAAAAATAAAAAGGGATTCAGATGCATAAAGGTCTGTTATGTCACTGACTGGAAATTGTAAATGCGCTTTGAAAGCCAGCTACCTTGTAGCCAGACGAGTGGCACAGACTAAGAAAGCATTCACGATAGCGGAGGAGTTGGTTTTACCTGCCGCTGTGGATATGTGCCGTGAGATGATCGGTCAGGCTGCTGCAAAAAAGCTGCTAACCATCCCACTCTTAAACGACACTGTTAGTCACTGTATCGCGGACATGGCCACAGACATACAGCGTCAGTTGCTAGAAAGAATAAACAGCAGGCCATTTTTCTCTTTGCAACTAGACAAGTCTACTGATGTCACAAATGCTGCACTGCTACTGGTTTTTGTTTGCTATCACTGGGACAGTCATTTGCATGAAGACATACTGTTTTGTGGAGAGCTACCCACACAGACTAAGGCTCAGGAAAGTTCCCGCTGCCTGGATAACTACTTAAGAGAAGAGTGTAGACTGGCAGAACTGTGTTGGGGTGTGCAGCGATGGTGCAGCGTCATTGACAGGCAGGCATCACGGTGTCATCAGCCAGATACTTGATCGTGCCCCAGAAGCTAAACCCACTGTTTTCTTCACCGTGAAAGTTTTGCGGCAAAAAAGTGTCAACAGATTTACATGAGGTGATGGATGTAAGTGTGAACCATAAACTTCCTTAAAATAATGCTGTGAACTCAAGATGTTTTGCCGAACTTTGTGAAGGCTTGGAAGCAGATCGTGCCCAGCTGCTCCATCACAGTGAGGTGAGATGGCTCTCGAGGACTGGTCCTCAAGTGTTTGTTTGAACTGAGGAATGAGGTCCTATCTTTTCTCACTGAGAGATTCTCCTTTTGCACATTATTATACAAATGCACAGTTCACAGCTAAACTTGCCTTCCTTTATGAAATGTTTTCACTGCTGAACCAGCTGAATATCTCACTTCAAGGAAGAAATAGCCTACATATTTTTTGTTGCAGATAAAGTTCAAGCTTTTAAGAGGAATCTTGCTTTGTTCATTAAGAGGGCTCAGGAAAAAAGGATGGACATGTTTCCCCTTTTGTCTGACATTTTTAACCCCCCCCCCAGGTGAAGATTAGTGTCTTACATTTGATGACTACTATCCTGAGGATCCCAGAGAGGGAAAGATGGATTGTGGACCCATTTTCTGTGGATCCCACCAACAATGATGTTGCTTTGCCCTCACATCTGTAATCTCAGCTTCTGGAAGTAGCCACTGACAGTACTTTAAAGTTGCAGTGGGGCAAACTGGATCTGGGATCCTTCTGGATTGCTATCTCAAGAGTACCCATGTCTAGCACTGAGGGCTGTGATACTACTCCTCACATTCACAACTACATACCTGTGTTAATCAGGATTCTCCATTGTGGCCACAACTAAGGGCCGAAACAGACACAAAACAACCCTGGAGGCTAGTCTGAGAGTGAGCCTTTCCCCCATTCCACCCAGGCTGGATCTGATAATGTCTGAAAAGGAGGCCCAAGTGTCTTATTAACAGGGGAACATAAATAGGGAGTTGTTGCATGTTCAAATTGGACTGTTATTGTTCATTCATACAAATATAAAGAGCAACTTCAGGTTCTGCCATGCAAGAATGTAGACTGCTGAAACTATTATCAAATTATTGTTATAAAGCTATATTTTTTCATTTGCACTATATTTCAATTTTCATTTACAACTTATTTATTTAATTTGAAACATATTATTTTAAATTTATTTATTTTAGCAACACATTTTGTTTTTATTTATTTTTATTTGTATTCATTTTAAATTTTTTGTAAGCGTAATTTATCAAATCTAACTGATTTTTGTGTTATTATGCCTGACTTGAGCCTTTAAATTTGATCTTGATGCAGATATATTTGTTCCATTAATTGTTGTGTTTGGCATGGTGTTGAATGTGCTGTTTTTCATACACATGTATAATGAACTGTTAAACTGCATGTGGATTTCATTTAGTTATTGAATACAAATCAAGCCAAGGGTGAGATCAATATACCAATACAGTGCTAATATTTCAATGGTCCCTGGGCCACTTTGTACTGTAAAATTTGTGCCCTGACATCAAAAAGGTTAAGATCCCCTGAGTTAGATCATAGCTGTGCGTCCATTCAGAGTTTCACTGTTGCCTGAAAGGTTGATGGAGATAAACCATTTCGACAGCTTTATTTGCAGGTGCGGTTCTAGCGGGAGGAGCAAACACTATATATTTCTGGCAACACAAACTCTGATTTGTCCTTTCAGAATAATAGTGCTTGTTTAAATTCATTGCAATAACCATTGTGAATTCATTACAAAGCTGGTGAATTGTAACCAAACAGTGGTATTGTGTGTAAAGAAACAGTAGGAGTATGTGATTGCAAAAAAGATTTAACATGTTTTCAATTACAACGTTCAATTAAAAACAGCAACAAATATGTTGTACACAGAATTTGATTGATTATCTTGTCAGTGTCTCGTGAAAACACGATACATTTGAAAAACATTCACTGGTCTGTTTTATCAAACAACAAACTAACTTAAGCAACACATGAACATAGACCAACTGTCTATATGGAATGAATTTACAATGATTATTTTCATGAATTACGAGAGCTATTGTTTTGAAAGGTAGTTCAAAAGTTTCAAGTTTGTGTTGCCGACATAATTTGTTTGCCAGGCGAACATGTTTGCCCCCTGCTAGAACCGCGCCTGTTTATTTGAATGTCAATGGAATTACATACACTCTTTTTATGGGTGTTTCTCTGCAATCAGTTCGTACAGATACACTATATAGCCTATACTTTTCATTGCGCAACATATGTGATCTGCATATGTTTTGACATCTTTTTTTACATTGTGAAGTCCAAAGGGGAAAGACAATAACATTTTTGATTGAATATGAAATGCTATCAAATAACCAACAACTAGCGGCCCACAGGGAATTCTCCCGGTTCTCTCCTTTACTCACCTGTTGTAATTACTGCATATTCAACTATACACTTCTTCTATATTCTTCTAATATAATGTACAAATAAATCGTGTGTCATTCATTATTAGAAAATATTTATTTATTTTCATAGTAATGAAGGTGGATGCAGAGTTTTATGAATTAACCAGTTTAGCCCATTGTGAAATATTTTGTTCTTTTAGCTGACATCCAGCTATTAGCTAAACAAATTCTCACAGGATTATTTGTTTGAAAATTAAAATAACAATAAAATTATTATAATAATTCTAAAAACAACATATGTCATACTGTACATTTCATTACCGTTATTGAAATGTACAGTAAATAAATAACTTAAAATTGTTTTTGTTTTTGCAGACTGTTTTTAATATTTTTAATTCATAGAATTGTTGAGTGTCAGATGGGCCATTTTTGCTCCGTCTAGCGCATTCCTCCTCCCTCTTGACGTTCCTCCTCCCTAATTTCGGTCCACAGTCAGCACAGACATTTGAACTGCAAACGAAACGATTGCATCTCACACGATGATCACTGTTCTGGGAAATTTTTTTTTATATTTTCTGAACTCCAAAAGTGATCTCTAATAAAATGAAAGCAGTTACTAATTGTATCTGTTTAATATAAATGACTACAGCACTACATAAGTGTCTGGGAACGATACTGTTTTTCTGCTCTTTAACTAGACAAGCCACAATCAGGATTATTTAAGGATTATGGTAGCAATGGAAACAATTAGCCTATTTATAATACAAATATTATTCAACTATTTATTTTGCTACAACATGAGTGTAGCCTATGTAAAATGTTGAATTTTGAGAAGCAGCGTTTCGTTGTTGAAAAATAATCGGCGACAATTCTAAAACACATGATAGCCAGTAACTTTCGTTATTACATTATATTCCAAAGACTAAAGTTAAGTAGCCTATTTTACGACATGATAGACATTATTTAGTTAATTCTCAGCCAGGGCGAGAAAAAAATTAACATTTAAGATCAATGAATGACACAACCTTAAAATAGCCTATTTTTCATTTGATTTTATGTGTACATTATATTAGAAAAATAATAATAATAATAAACCTTTATTTACATAGCTCATTTCATACAAGGAATGCAGCTCAAAGTGCTATACATCAATAAAAGTCAATATAGAAAAAGTGTAGAGTTGGAGAATATGCAGTAATTACAGAATGAAATATGGAAGACTATAATCATGGCCTATAATGTTGTTTGATCATTTATATTTAATTACAAAGTTTAGTGCATTTTAGTGCATCTGCTCGACTCAACAACAACTGTTTGCACT
>JACXGM010016069.1:0-20791 GCA_016801145.1 Umbra pygmaea
AGGTTTCAGAGTGGTTAAGGTTAGGGTAAGGGTTTGGGTAAGGCTTATGGTTAATATATGGTTAAACTATATTTATGGCTATACTTGTAAAAATCGTATTTTACATGGTCTTAACAGCAAGGTTTCAGAGTGGTTAAGGTTAGAGTAAGGTGTTGGGTAAGGCTTATGGTTAAAATAAAATCGTATTTTACATGGGCTTGACAGCAAGGTTTCAGAGTGGTTAAGGTTAGAGTAAGGGGTTGGGTAAGTTAATATGAATTCACATGTGAAAATAATTCGCGAATTCGTATTTTTGACCGTCGAACTTACCGTTTGACACGCCTGGGCATGAGACGGGAGGGCATGAGACGGGAGGCTCCAGGCTGCAGCCATACCCGACTCAAAAGTAAGGCAACTGAACAGAGCTGTAAATATCCTGTTTACATTCTGCACATATCATGCAGCTTAAATGTTACAAAATATTTAGATTTATGTACAAAAAAAGACATGCACCAATAAACTAGAAATAAATCAGTGTTTGGTTAAACTTACTTGCGAATAAATCTCTTCCTGATTCTGATTCTGAATTGTCCTTCAATGGAAGTCTTCCCAGACCCCGTCATTTTCTCAATGGCTCAGGGTTTCACCAGGAAATATTTTAACAGGTGGCAACCGGTCATGGTTAGAAGGGATACAGTTTATGACTATGTGGGACAAAACTCTTGTGAGAGTTTAAAGATTGCCTAGATATTGAATTTGGGAACAGCAGTAGGGACTCGGGATAGTGTATCATTAAGTTATTATAGATGTAATTATTTTACCCTCATGAAATAGATATTAATGTTGTAGTTTTACTGTGTAATTTATGTGAAAAATACAATTATGGAAAATGTTGTAGCAGTCACCTGATAGGTGATGATCATGTTTTGTGAGGGAGTTGAAGGGGGTCATTTTTGGTGGGAGGGATGTTCTTTTGTGTGTGGGGGGGGTGTATGGGGGGTAAAAGTTATAAGGTGCATCTGTTTGTCCTGATCATTTCACTGTCAACCTTAATTAAAAATATAATAATAATAAGCTGTCCATCAGAACTAATTTGTAGTTGTTTGGAATTCAATTGTGTCATTGGGCAGGCATTTTTACACTCAGCTGAATGAATTTAAAACCCTAGTGTCAAATCATGAGGTTGAATTTCATATGACATGTTTCTAATGACCTATGTGTGCACTGCCTGGACAGCACTGCTTTTATTCCACTGTGGCCACTGTGGTTCTTTAAAAGGGCTGATTTTAAGGTTGTAATATTAATCTACCAGGCAATATGTGGACTTGCTCCTACTTATCAACTTTTATTTATACAGGGGAAACAGAGACATCTGGTTCTGATCATCAACAGCTATCCCATCATCCCCTTCCTCTGTATAAATTGTACCATTTTTTGTTTTGTCACTCTCTCTGTTGCTCTCTCTGCCTGGATGATAGCTCTGGCTATTTGTTTTTGTGTTGCAGTGGCCACACTAGTAGAGCTATTTAGTGTGTGTGATATAGTTGTTTTAGTGAGAGAGAGCTTTAGTTGGAATGTGTTAGGCCAAATAGAGTGCTTGTGTTGTATCATTCTTGTGTTTAGTGTGTTTCAGTGTACTATTTATAATTAATATTTGGTTTCTTTTGTTCACAGGGAGTTGGGGTAGTTTAGAGCTGCTCCAGAGTATACATTAACAATAGGGATACTTCCTTGTCTAAGCACACTAGCTAGACCTGGGCGGACCACCAACTGTAAGTTTGGTTAGGGTGCCTTGATTGTGTGCTAGATTAGTGTCGTGTATTTGTGTTGGGAGATAAAACATGATAGGGGGAGGGACATTTTGTTCATTTCTTTGCTTTGGTCCCATCCAGCCTCCCCTTCTCCCTCAACTATTTATAGTGGCAAAATAAATCCCTGTTTATATGGTAACAGTTGTGTCTGTGTCCTTACTCGTACTTACGATCCCATACCACTTTTGCTGACTACTGGGGGTCCCTGAGCAGTGGGGAGTCAGGTCCCCCTTCTTAAAAGAGCTAGATTATAACAAATGGGGGCTCGTCCGGGATCTTGACACCCAGTTGCTCGGTGGACTTTTTGGTGGTTGGTGACTGAGGTGTATTGTTTGGGGTGTGAGTAGGGACTAGCTGTGTAGTGTATAGTGTCTTCTGTGTATTGTGATTTGTGCCTATAGTGTTGGGAATAGCAGCGTCTGTAGTGACAACATTATTTAGGGACCCTTCGGTTGAGGTATTTTCAGCGCTATGTAAGGTAGGCCTGTTAGCAGTACCAGGTCATTATAACATACCAGTTCGTAAACAGGCTCTCATGGCTGAGGTCTTGATGATTGTTGACTTCATGTGTGTCGTGTCGAGGAAGACTAAAGGGACAAAGGGGATAAAAGGAAGTATGAGTTTGAGCTACAGCTTAGGAAATTGGATATAAAAAATTCCCAAAACAAATAATGTAGAGATTACAAGGCAATTGACACTCACTGTGCATTTAGCGTAGCACAATGAGTACTTTTACATCATTTACATAGATTTAACCTTCTCAGGGCGATTACTTACAGCACGTTAACATAACTTGTCACAGGGAATCACTCTCTAAATCTACATAAGTTTAAACCTCCCAGGATGAAAACTCATTAGTACATTATGCCATACCAGGTGGGAGGACCTCCTGCACTTGTAGCCTACATCACCAAAGACAGCATTCACGACTACAATGAAGCACACCAATACTGCAAATCAAATAATACTTTATTGGAACAAACAGAAACAGGTGTCAAGTGATAACTAAACATATAAAACAGGTGCGCGTAATACAGAAAGACATTCAAAAGGTATAAATGGAGACATGGAACAGTGTCCAAAAGGTGGTGATATAGTACCATTTGTCAGCCAAAACCCCAGTATAATATGTCATAATATTAGTCTTTATGTACGACTCCTCAGACCGAGTTGTTTCATAAACGAGTAGACAGACAATGTCATATTTCCCCAGAAATCAACCTTTAAATAGTAGTCTACACCTAGTCATATGCATTTGGAAAAGTGAGTGATACAGAGAAAAACAAGCATCATCTGTTTGGGCAATTTAGAATGGAGTAAATACCGTACATTTTTAAAGCATTTACTCAAATAAATGTGTAGAGTCCCATAGAATGTGTATAAGGAGCAAAGACTTTAATAATTCTTAAAGCCGAGGTTCATCAATGAAAAAACTCCGGAACAAAGGATCATCCTTTAACTTATTGAGAAACACATCATCAACAGAAACTAAATACTGATCTCCTATTGGCTTAAAAGTAGCATTTAGTTTGAATTTCACCAATGGCTGAGTCAACAACTGTACTAGTTAAATGGCATCTGTTAGCCTGCATTTTTTCATGCATTCTATATGTTAATTCTCTCTGCCTCACCTCCTACTAAGACAAGCCTCAGGCCTTGCATTTCAAAAGGAGATCTTGCTTTTCTTAATTAAATTACTCCTGCAGGACCTGCTGTGTTTAAATCAACACGGCCAATCCCCTTCCTCCTAAGGAAACAATCTACATTTTACATTGAACCCATTTCTTGAGTATTGTTATTGTATAAGTCACTTTTCCCAACACTGTATAACTTTGTCTTTCACTGCATCATGTTTCCTTAGATTAATAAATTCCAACAATATCAAACAACATACATATACACATTGTTGATTATTGCTCTGTTAATTTACCATAACAAGGAAAAGTCAAAGCTCACATTACGATCCGTTTCCCCCAGTCCGGACGGTAATGCAATTTACAATAATTTACCATAACAAGGAAAAATCCACAATACACCTTACATTGTTTGAATGATAATGACAGAGGCGCATGCTGGCCAAGTTCAGTAGACAAACACACACTGCATATATCTACATGTATATAAGTGCGTGACTTTACATACATTTTTACTGCATTGTATCTTAGGAGGAATGCGGTGAAAATTATTAATATTACGGAACTTTATTCAGATTATAGAAAAATCCTGACATACTTTTTCATTGTGTTCAATTCTGTGTTTATGCCTGGATTCCATGATTCTCTCCACGTCAGCCATGGTCGGTGAATCTTAATTGGGGATGCCGGGCTCGCATTACATTCGGGACCGGAGTGAATGTATCTTAATTGGGGATGCCGGGCTCGCATTACGATCCGTTTCCCCCAGTCCGGACGGTAATGCAAGCCTGGCATTCCCAATTAAGATCCATTCACTCTGGTCCTGAACGTAAAGCGAGCCCGGCGTCCCCAATTAAGATCCACTGACCACAGCTGCTCCACGTTCTCCAAAACGCGTAAATCATAGGACCCTCGTATAGGCATTTCAGGACCATGGAGAGCACTAGTTAAATTGTGGTGAAATTAAATTGTGCTGCTGGGTATCCCACATGTTTTACCAGAGGAAATTTGATTATGTTTGGATAAAACAAACTCTAGTGAATGGTTTTCACAGCATGTCTCACAGCAGTTTGAATATTTTTTGTTACAGAGCAATTTTGCATAGGCAATGACGGCCTAAACTGATTTAAATGGAAGAAAGGGTCTGAGAAGTTGTGCTGCTTGCTATCTCACATAGTCCCAGAGGAAATCAGATTAACAACCACAAATGGTGCCCTGCTGGCTGAAGAACTTAACAAATTCTTTGCCCATTTTGAGACCAAGAGCTCCTTTATTTCTTCCCCCCTTTGGTCACAGACACTCATGTTCTCACTATCCAACAACATGAAGTGAGAAAGGTTTCTAAAGCAGTGAATCCCAGGAAGGCTGCTGGCCCTGATTGGGTACCTGGGAAGGTACTCAGGGCATGTTATAATGAACTATCTGCTGTCTTCACCACTATCTTTAACTTATCTCTCGCCCAGGCCACTGTCCCCTCCTCTTTGAAATCAGCAACTATCATCCCCATTCCCAAGAAATCAGATCAAACAGCCTAGCAGACTATAGACCCATGGCCCTCACACCTATCATAATGAAGTGCTTTGAGCCTAGCAGACTACAGAACCGTGGCTCTCACACGTCTCATAATGAAGTGCTTCGAGAGACTGGTACTTAAACATAAGCAAGCCAGTCTCCCTCACTCCTTGGACAATCACCAGTTTGCATACAGGCCTAACAGATCTACAGATGACGCCTTATCCATTACTCTTCATAATGCCTTATCTCATATATGCCTCATCTCGACAGAGAAACAGCTTCTTTGTGGATTATAGCTCCGCCTTTAATACAATCATCCCTGACATCCTGATAAACAAACTGCTGACCCTTGGCCTTCCCCCATCTACCTGCAGCTGGATTAAGGACTTTTTGTCAAATCGCCCCCATCACTCCGCCACCATCACAATTAGCACCGGCTCACCCCAGGGCTGTGTGCTGAGCCCTCTTCTCTATTCACTATACACCTTTGACTGTTTACCAACATTTTCCACCAATTCCATCATTAAGTTTGCAGATGACACTACTGTGGTAGGACCTATAACGGACTGGGACGAGTTTGCCTACAGACAGGAAGTGCAGAAGGGGTGTCTGATTGGTGCTCTGCCAATAACCTATTCCTAAACACTACTAAAACAAAATAACTCATAGATTTTAGTAAACATAACGTAAACCCCCATCCTCTCTTCATAAATGGTGAGTGCGTGGAGAGAGTTTATTCGTTCAAATTCCTGGGCATTCATATCACACACTGTTTCTCATGGTCAACCAACACCACAATAGTTGTCAAAAAAGCACAGCAGCACCTTCACTTCCTGAGGATACTGAGGAAAAACAACATGAATGTGAGACTGCTGGTGTCTTTTTACATATCCACCATAGAGAGCATCCTTTCTTACTGCATCTCTATATGGTTTGCTGCGTGTTCTGCTGCAGACAAAAAGGCACTGCAGAGAATTATCAAGATTGCAGAAAAAATGATTGGTTGCCCCCTCCCCTCCCTGTCAGATATTGCACTCACCCGTACTCTCTCAAGAGCCAAGAACATTATTAAGGACAACACTCATCCTGGCCACCACCTGTTTCAATTGTTACCCTCTGGTAGGCGGTATAGGTCTATAAAATCAAACGCCACTAGATTTAAAAAAAAACTTCTTCCCAAATGCAATAGTTTCCCTAAACAAATGCAGTTAGACAAACCCGGTCACTCACTGTTAACCCCTGCACTATGACTTTTATTCTGTTTTTATTCAGTTTTATAGGTCCTGTTAGGATAACTTATTGTATTTATTGTATGCACCCAGTGGAGAAGCGCTCCTAATTTCACTGTATTGTAAAATACAAGGACAATAAAGGCATTCAATTCAATTTAATTATTTTTGGATAATACACACCATAGTGAATGTTTTTCTCATATCATGTCTCATGGCAGTTAGAAAGTAATTTGCATAGGCAAGTACGCTATGTATAATATGTTTAAACATTGTTCTTTAAACCTTTTGTCAAATTAAACGTCATAAAACTGCCTTTGTTCCGAGTTGACTATCTCATTAAGAAATTACCGGTATATACTTTGATATGCATTGACCTCTGGGCTTTTATTTGAAAGATTTTCTAATAAAGGCTACCAAACATATGACGTCATCTTTCGTGTTGCAAACGGAATACTACTGGCACCGAGGTACAAATGTGAATGTGTGTTAAATCTCGAATTTAAAACGAATTTTACCTCGGTGAGATAAACACCGCTTATATGTATATCTATGTTTATATCTCATGTTTTTATTTTTTTCCCCAAGTTCACCCTGGCAGCGACCTTATCCATCTGATATTCCTGACATGCGCATTACAAACAGCAATCTGACCATAGAATCTGGATTGAAAGACAGCGCAAGCTTGACCGCAATGGGACTTTTACCAAATTTATCCAAAGTCGCTGAAAATATGTCTGACTCGAGTAAAAACATCCAATCGATACACAATTTCGGACATATTAAAGGAATCTGATACACACTGAACGAGCCGAACGACCTAATATTTGAATCGTTTTACATGTGGAGGAAGTTTGTTGTGGCGAAGGAAATATAATAGCCCGGGTATAGGGAGGGGACTGCGGAAAGCGAACGGGGCAGAGGACATCAGAATACAAACCCACACAGACAGCCATGGAGGAGTTCGGGACCGCCTTGGAGAAGAATGTGGCCGATTTAACGGTTATGGACGTGTATGACATAGCCGCGGTTGTAGGCCAGGAGTTTGAGCGGATTATTGATCAGTATGGCTGCGAGGCTCTGTCCAGGCTGATGCCCAAAGTGGTCCGGGTTCTGGAGATCTTGGAGGTGATGGTCAGTAGGAACAGCATCAGCCCCGAGACAGAGGAGTTAAGACTTGAACTGGATAAACTCCGGCTGGAGAGGATGGATCGGCTTGAGAAAGAGAAGAAACACAAGAAGGTGGTCACACTTTGGCTAAGATGAATATTAACCCTTTTTGTTACCAACATTAATAAGTATACTATATGTATTTGTGTGTGTGTAAGTATGCTTTAATTGACCGGATAATAAATTATTAATATAAGGCAATATAAATTACAATAATAGAAACGTAGACAGCAAATTAGCAATACCATTATAAAAACACTGTAATGACATTATTATAATAGTACAGTATGTTTGAAAAGTGTACTCGTTTGTATATTGACAAGTTGTCACAGAACTGAAATAGTTTGTTTTGAACAGTTGACTGAGACTTTAATTCAAAGTTTAACCAATGCAAAAATGTATTCTGAAAATAATGCTATTTTACCGCTGATATTAGATATTGTTTTACCGCTGCCTGGGGTGGACTTCAGTGATTTGGAGGATTCGGGCAGAGGGCAGTAATCTGCTCCAGGGGGATGCTCCTGTATTCACTCTGTCACTCTGGATAAGAGTGTCTGCTAAATTACTCAAATGTAAATGTAAAATTATTTGATATGGTTTTGCACACAAAAAAGTCCTGCACTGTTTTCAGTTTAAGTGTTTTGCAATAACCAGATTTGTCTACTCTATTAGACAAAAATATTGGTACCGAATATATGCGTCACAACACACCTGTTCATTTGACTTCAAAAAGGCAAATTTGCAGGGCATTTCCATGAAAGAAGACCTCAGATCAACCACATGTACTCTTCATATGTGTCAAGTGAAAGCTAACAAGGCCACTTTATTAGCATATGGATCGCACATACAAACAGTGAGACACTGAGCCACGGTTTGACAAAGCAGGCAGACAGCATTGATGCATTCATTAGAGTCTGACATTCTGTGTCAAATATGCTTGTTCCAGTACCTTAGAAACAACCACCCTCCAGGAATTGTCTCTCAGGAAAGAGTAAAACATGAGGAGGACTCCCTCCAGGTGTCAGCCGCATTGCCATGCATGATAGTGTACAATCGTATAATAGATGTTTACAGTTAGGGACACATGTTGTATTACTTTTAAACTGAGGTAAAACATTGGTGTGCTGAACAGAACCCACCACTCATGTGGCTCTTCATAGATGGGTTATTGAAACAGACTTTCCCAGGTTTAGTATAATGTAGTGGCCAGTGGAGTCCCCAGACATTATCCCAATTGAACACCTTTGGGATGAAATGGAATGGGCTGTTTGCAGCATGAAGGCTCTGCGGTCCAAACTGCTATGACTGTTTGATACCAACCTCACTGCAGCAGATATTTAACACCTTAAGGATCATGTCTGAGATCTTGAGGTATCCACATCTTTATTACAGTTCAGATTATGCTGAAGGCAAATGTTTCTTTAAACATTTCTGTAGAAATGATTTATTATGCATAAGGCCTCATGATTTGTTAAACATTCAGTGTGCACTTCAACGTGACAATCAGTCTCTGAAATTCTGTTTATCGTGGAATGGCCCACATGTCACATTTATGGGAAGGCTACATTTCACCAACAGTCAGGGGAAGTGCAAGCATAAAATAGTGTCTGGTCTTGTGACAGTGACATAGCGCAAGCTAAACTGGCTGACCTTGATGGCCTAAGAAGTGTCTTGTGCCTTAATGAAAGTGTGATTTCATAAATGTAAAGTCCAGAAAGACATAGGTTTTATTCAAAATGCTTAGGACTATTGTTAAAAATATGTTTTTGTAAAGGTTCAATAAAGTTTAGTAGGCCTTTGCATGTAGGTTTTGCAATGCAATAAATATAAAGCAGCAGTTAGAGTACAGCCCATGAAAGCCACTATTTTTAAATGCAGACTTTGGCCAAAATGTTTTGGCCAATGCACATCATAACATGACATTAAATGCTTAAAACTATGACTAATACAATATTTGTGAATGGAAGTGCTGTTTTATACTGAGATCCATAGCTTCAATAAAAAAGAAAATCCTGTGAATCAAAAACTGAAGTGCGAATGGCAGCAGAGTCAAGTTACTTCAACCCTGGATGATATGAAAGCATCTGGTGGGGGAAATAATTGATTTATGTAAATGAACTACCAAGGCACAAGTGTTGTCAGTTTTTAAATTGAGAAAGATGCAGTATTTAACAATCCCCAATTTAGTCTTAAAATATCACAAGGGTGCAACTCTACATTGACAGGGGAAAGGCATTGTCAATGCTCAGGAATATATTTAAAACGGATGGTTTTTGTAAAGTAGATTTAGTTGAAACTCCACCCACTTCAAGGATTTGTTAGTGACAAGGCTGTGATCAGATGGAAAATGTGTGTTAACCTTAACTGTGTGTGTGTGTGTGTGCGTGCGTGCGTGCGCGTGTGTGTGCGTGTGTGCGTGCGTGCGTGTGTGTGTAGGAGCTGGAGCTGGTAGAGGACGTGTGGAGGGGGGAGGCCCAGGACCTGTTATCTCAGATCGCTCAGCTTCAGGAGGAGAACAAGACGCTCCTCACTAACATGTCAATCAAAGACCCAATGAGTGAAGAGGATCTACAGAGGCATGAAGGTAGTGACTGCTTTCAAAATTAAATCCAGGTTTGGCTTCCTATTCCTTAATAAAGCTTCCTTCACGCTTCATGCCACACACGCCCTTGTTAAAAAGACCATCCTCCCTATACTAGACTTCGGTGATGTAATTTACAGATCCGCTTTAAACTCTCTCCTTAGAAAATTAGATGTCATATACCACAGCGTCATCCGTTTTCTCACCAACGCATATAACATCCATCACTGCAATCTCTACAATGTAATCGGATGGCCTTCACTAAACACCCGGCGACAAACGCACTGGTTTCAGCTTATTTACCAATGTCTACTAGACAAAACCCCACCTTACGTGAAGTCATTAATCTCCAGAGCAACACCCTCTCTTAATCTGCATTCAAGCAGGTATATCTCCCTGATTGCCACAAAAGCACTCACATCCTTCGGCCGCCTTTCCTTCCAGTTCTCCGCTGCTAATAATTGGAACGCACTGCAAAACAAAAACCACTAAGGCTTGAATCCACTATCCCTTTAACTACCTTCAAAGTTCTACTATCAAATCTATTGACAGACCAATGTACACGCTGACCCCACCCACTCTTCTCGGCCAATAATGAATTTTGCACACTCTCAACCGCACAACTGTCATTGTATGTTTTGCACACTCCCCTGTCCAAAGCCTTGATCACTACACCACCTACTCTAGTGATATTTTGCACTGCCACATTATATTACCATAATTCATTCTCTCTCAGACCCTATGTCACATTGAGTGGATAGTATATTGCCACGCCAATGTACTTACCAAATATCTACCTCCATATGCTGACATTTGTTGCACTGAATATACAAATTACTAACTGTTTAATTCTGAAGATCTGCACACTCTGTTCTTGTTTTTATTTATTTCCGTACTTCTTGTCATGTGTAACTCTATGTTTTCTGCACCTTGGCGCTTTTATCTTGGCCAGGTCACCGTTTTACTGAGAAACTGTTCTCGACATGCTCACCTGGTCAAATAAAGGTTAAATAAAAAAGGTTTCAAGGCTCTTAAACAGTACATCCACGTAACCTGTTGAAGAGAATGCTTACACACCTGTACAGGGTGACTCTGTAGCTCACTTGCTCTCTATCACACACACACACACACACACAAAGGAGCCCTTCTATGTTTGCAGCTGAGCCAGGCCTCATTGCTGCATGGGTAACTCTGTTGTGACGTCACAGAGGGGCTACAGTCCCCCTAACACAAACACACACACAAAGACAAGCACAGAGACAGATCACCCTCAGTGTTGTGTACACCTGCTAAACAGTAGACACACACACACACACACACACACACACACACACACACACACACACACACACACACACACACACACACTACACTATCAGGCTTCAGGCACACAGTCCCCCGGCCCTTGCTGGGGTTTAGAAGCCTCACTTCCTCCTAGCTCTGTGTTCTCCATGGGCCTGCTGTATCTGTGTCAGACATATCAAGTGTGTTGTTGCCTGTTTTCTATTTTAAACCTAGTCAGACCCACTGACAGGAACTCTGCTGCAGTGATCATAATCACTTGATTTATTCTCCCATACCAAAATGTGTACAAATAACACACACAAACACACACAGATGTTTATCATCAACCCCAATAACCTAACATGCCTAAACATAATCTAGTCCTAATGCCTAACCCTAACTCAAAATACCTAAACTTAAACTCTGAATTCTTACATTAACGCCATTGTAAGTTTGAGACTAAACCTAAGGTGGATATTGACTTTGTCCTCGTGGGGACAAAAGGTCCATTTACAACATGGTTTACTATATTTGCGAGGATATTGTCTCTCTGTGAAACATGAACACACACAGATGTTTCCTCTGCCTTGTGTGTCTTACCTGACACCTTGTTCCTCCATTTCTTGTTCATCTCTGCTCTTCTTTCAGGGTTGCAAGATTGGTTATAGTTTCCCCTGTTTCATTGACAGGTATGTCCGAAAGGGAGCGACTGGTGATGAAGAAACTGAAGGAGGTGGTGGACAAGCAAAGAGACGAGATCCGTGCCAAAGACCGTGAGCTCACGCTAAAAAATGAGGACATCGAGGCTGTAAGTGTGCCGTGATTCATGCTTGCTTGATGTCCATGTTGTCCTTATGGAAAGGCAATAGAGACCATGTTGTTTCTAAGATGAGATTTAAGATCAGCTAACCCAATGGTCTCCAACTCTGGTCCTGGAGAGCTACCATCCTGTAGGTTTTCACTCCAACCGCACATAATACAGACTCATTCAGCTTATCTACCAGCTAATTATTAGAATCAGGTGGGTTAAAGTAAGGTTGTAGTGAAAACATTCAGGACAGTAGCTCTCCAGGGCCATGGTTGGATATGCCTGAGCTAACCATTCCCTAATGTTTTGGCAGTGCCAGCCCGAGCCTTTTGGGGGCCCTAAGCAGAATTTGGTTGGGCCCCCTCCCACCCAGGGGGGTAGGCTTAGAGACTGAAGTTGAAGCAACAATGGGTTTATTGGCCGATGGTGGAACTTCACCCTCTGCGGCCCAAAAATACTTTTCCCATAGAATTTCATGGTGAAATTCTATATGTCCGCAGACATTTTTTTGGGGGGTAAAACAGCTTACCAGCTCGAACACTTAAAGGCTCCTTGTTTATACCATTTGGTTTTAAAAGAGTTTTAACATTCACTAGTAGCCGAATCCAGAGTTATTAAACTAGGCATGATGAACGTGCAGTGTTGCTACCGGTTGCTACAACAACACAAACAAACTGTTGCTAGTGTGCATGTCCGTTGGGCCGCACAACGCGGAAGATCCAGGTATTTTGGAGCTCCATGTTTGCTTCATGCGCTTTTGAGCAACTTTCATTGGAATGAATGGGGCTTCGTGCCGAAGGCGCCATCCAGTTCACTTAATACATCCATGCTCCCACTACGCGGAGTCAGCCGCTTAGTTCGCTTATGCCTCGGGCCGGCCTTGTCTTTTGGAATTTTGTAAAACTTGTTAAATAGCTCCTCACCATTAAAGTAGTCTATGAACCAGGGGACCCTGTCACCAATGGATCTGTGTTTTTTAACAGGGGACAGCAGTAACATGATCATCCATTTGAAATTGCCCTTTAACTGGGATCCAAGTGGCGTAGCGGGCTAAGTTGCTGCATTGCAGGACAGTGTACGTCATGATAGTCAGTGGTTCTAGCCTGACTATGGCTTCTCTGATTTTCCCTGGACCCTCAGCACGAGACAGCTCAAATTGGCTTAGCGCTGCCCAGGATTTGGGACAAATATGTCGGAATATCTACCTTGCCATGTCGCAGTCCAGCGACTGCTTGTGTTCAGATTGGACACCTGTAAATTCAATCACTGAAGTATAGTTGTGAACGTAATCATCCTGTGCATGATCTGACTAAAGGCTTCCATGTTGCATGAGCAGTGCGAAAAGAATCGTCCAGCTGGGCGACATGTGGTTGGTTGAACCGTATGAGCGCCCCTTACAATCTCTTACCTGTCCAGGGAGTTGTGGAGTTGTCGACAATGCAGGGTCAGTGGGAAATTGGACAACGCCATTTGGGAGTGGAGAAACATTGGGAAAAATCTACAAATAAAATAATAAAATAAAGGAATTGCCCTCTGACTGAAAAATCCCACATTGTGAACTAATCATTGGTTTAATTGACAAAATAAGAGTGACGACAGATTCTAGCCTACACTAAAAACCCCAAAAAAATAATTACAGACATTAAGGAATATGCTCAAATTAACTTGGTAGGATTCCTTACAATAAGACAAAAACAAGGTAAATAGTCTAACATAATAAGTAAATAATTCTTTAAATAAGTTACAAGTATTAAAAATTTTAAATACAAGATAATTAGGCTTGGATTTTTCAGGTTTTGCAGTGTATTAAAACAGACATAGCAGTTCACCAATCAAACCTGCATTACACCGCAACTGCTTTTTAATTCTAAGAAGATAGCAAGTTACAGTATGTGGCATGTTTTTTAATGTCCAATTCCTGTATAAATCTCTTCCTTCACCACATTCTCCCTCCTCTCTCCAGCTCCAACAACAGCAGTCACGTCTGATGAAGATAAACCACGACCTGCGCCACAAGATCTCAGTGGTGGAAGCTCAGGGGAAAGCCCTCATTGAGCAGAAGGTTCCAAGCCATTGACGTGGAACAGATATTTTTTGACTGCGGCGTTTAAAGATCAATACCATTCACACGTTGTTTTATGTGTAGGTGGAGCTGGAGGCAGGAGCACAGGCACGGGTACAGGAAATGGGAGCGCTCCGGCAGGAAGTGACCCGTTTAAGAGAACGTCTGCTAGGAGACGGGCTCCCTCAGGGTCCTGAAGAACTTCCACCACAGCCCCCCTCCCCTGCAAAGGTAATGCTGACGCCCGTCTAGCACCCCTCTGAAACAGCTAATACCAACATGTGTTCAGGTGGTCGGAACCCAGCAAAGTAAAGATACACAGGGAGAGTTTTAGACAAAAGTTTGGGCACCCCTGGAAAAAGATGATATGACAATGAATCTTTCTGTGATCAGAAGTTGATCTCACTTCTAGGCCTGTCACGATAACAACATTTTGCTGTCTCAGAAATTATTGCGATAAACGATAATATTGTCGTTGTCTAATTGTCTAATATAATGATAATGGCATAATTATGCAGGTACACCTTTTCAAAGATCAACAAACTTTTATTTCTAAAGAATTTTTAACACTGGAACTGGAAAACATATTAAATATCCACAATAAATTAAGAAAAAACCCAAAAAAAAATTTGACTCTCAGTCTATGTTAACAAAATGCACTGGAATAATAACCAAACACAATCAAAAACAATAAATTAAATGGAAATTAAAAACCACACACAACCAAAACAATAAAGTATTTTTGGTAGAGCGCAAGACGAGGAAAACAAACAAGCATGCAAATGGAATATATTGTGACCGTAAAAAGGATTGAGCTCATTTTTATTTATCATGCGACTTATTGACTTATCGCATATTGCGACAGGCCTACTCACTTGGTAGAATGTAAAACATGAAACCTTTTGTAACATCTTTGTTTTTCCAGGGGTGCCGTAACTTTGGCTTACAACTCAAAGCCTAATATTTCACCAAGGTGGCATTCAATTGATTATAATATAAGCTCTATATCGATAAGTATGTGGACATCCCTAATAATGGTGGTGGAGGGATAATGGTCTGAGGCTGTTTTTCAGGGTTTGGCTGAGGCCCCAAGTTGCAATGAAGGGTCATCTTAACGTTACAGGAAACAAAGATATTTTAAACAATTGGGTGCTTCCAGCTTTGTGGCAACAGTTTGAGGAAGGCCGTTTCCTGTTCCAGCATGACTGTGTCCCAGTGCAGGGTCCATAAAGACATGGTTAGATGACTTTGGTGTGAAGGAACTCAAGTGGCCTGCACAGAGCCATGACCTCAACCCCATGGAACACTTTTGGGATTAATTGGATTGCGAGCCAGGCATTCTTGTTGAACATCAATGCCTCACCTCACAAATGCACTTTTTGCTGAATGGGCACAAATTCCTAGCCTGGCTGACACCAGACCCTTCTCAGTTGTGAGAGTGGGTCTGGGCAAGGTTCATTCACAGCCCATTTCCAAAGGGGTGTCATCAACGGACGCCGCTCAAATGCCTCTCTGGTCAATTAGATATGTCAGGCCTTTGCCGAATAGAGACAACATCTTTTTTTTTTAAATGAGGGCATAGAGCGTTGTTCTTTGCTCTGTTTTTAGCAAAAAGTAAACGTTAAAATTGCTTAAAACAGAGGAGATATCTGATTACAACGAGTGATGTTCCCGATATTCCATTGTGGCAGCCATGATTGTTTTTGTCTGCTTCAACGGTTGTGATTGTTGCCTCGATTTGGAAAAATTGGAAATGGGCTTGAATGGGCTCTTGGCCAGACTGACTTGCAGAACAAATCTAAAATTTGCCGGAAGTCTGTCAGGGTTCTCCCAGGCTAACAAATTCCCAAAGACACACTCCAAAATCTTTTGTAAAGCCTTTCCATAAGAGTGGCGGCTGTTATAGCCAGAAAAAAAGGGTGGGGGCAACTCCATATTAATGCCCATGGTTTTGAAATGGGATATTCATGTGAGTTAGCTGGTCAGGTGTCCAGAAACTTTGGTCATATAGTGTATTTATCTAAGACATTTTTCCAAGACATAACAAATGTTGCAAATGTCTATTAATGCTGGAAATTACTGATTGATTGATTAATCAATAAATATTCACACAATTATAATCTGTATATAATCATGTTTTGTCTATAAGTTCTGATCAATTTAATGCCACCTTAGTGAATGAAGGTATCAATTTCTATCAAAACACACCTCTATCACAAGGCAGTGCAAATTGGTGCAGCAATCCCCGGGATAAGGGATAGTTGGATTACACACCTTGCCGTGTCACTCTACAGTGATTCCATGTGTACAGGTCAGGTGCATGTCAGTTCAATCATGGAAGTATAGTTGGTCAGTGTAATCATCCCACATATGAGCTAAATAAAGGCTTCTGTGTTGGATGACTAGTGTGAAAGAAATTGTCAGACTTGCCAAAATGTGGTTGGATGAACCATGTGAGCACACTTCAATATCCCACACCTATTCAGGGAGTTGCGGAACTGCCAAAAAGGCAGGGTTAGAGGAAATTTGACTTGGTAAATTGTGAGCAAAGAAAATTGGTTAAAATAAAATATACAAAAAAGCCTGTTTCATTATGACCCTGGCCGCCTCTAGCCAAATCACTTGATATTCTCTTCTCTTTACACATTCATGAGAGAGTCTTTGCAGAGTCCATTTTTAGCAGTCTGACTCAGAGCCTGTAGAGCTTGGCCATGGCTATTGAGTCAGGGAGCTGGAAAACATGACCTAGCTATCACATGAGGAAGTTGGAAGTGGAGGTGGAGGTTTAAAAAAACTACTAAAAATAGCCCCCTTTCTAACTCTTCACCGCTGCACACTAGCCAGCCGAAGAGATGTAGAGAAAAACAGACAGTACATATTTTAAGACTTTTTGGGGCAGTCATTTTTTATATACATTTTTATTTGACAGGACATGAGGAAGCAGAAACCAGGGAGACAGTTAGGGGGAGACAGAGAGGAAGGTCACAGACAATCGGCTGAGCTGGGGCTCGAACTCCCTGTCGCCAGGGGACATGTTTGCTCCGAATTTGGTCAGGAGCTTAGACCTGTACATCAACTCCGGCACAAGACAGACAATTCTATAACAACCTTTATATTGACCTTGTAAACCAAACTTGATTACTCGTAGCAAAATAAGACACAACAAGTGTTTAACATAACCCCGACAATACTCTGCAGCAACAGAAAGTAACAAAAGAAATGTTGTCAGTATTCTTTTCAATTTCTGTAGGAACGTATATACTGATATTTGATCTTAACAAGATAAACCTGGATACAGGTGCATTCAAATAAATGTTTACCCCTCACCTTCCCCCTCACCAGCCTGGTAGCCCCCACTCAGAAGTGGGGGCTCAGGTTTTGGGTTGGCCAGAACGAGAGAGACACAACCCCCCTGAGCTGCTGTTTGCGAGGTATGACCCCGCACCGTGCACTCCGTCCCTGGATGAAGACGATGAGGTTGTCGAGGAAGAAGCTGTGTTGCTCTGGGTAACACCGTTGTGCTCGCTCGCTGGTTTCCCCCAGAATGGTGTGTTTGTAATGCCTCTAACCTTTGCCACGTTCCACTATGGTTAATATATTATTGAACCCTAGAGCATGGGAGAGACTGGATAACTAATGGGTCTGTTTTTATTTGGGATTATTGTATTCCAAGGGCTGTGTTTTTTACAATTTCCATGAGAGCAAGTTTCCCTCAACTGCTTATATACAGTAAGTGTGTGTGTTTTCATGGGGGGGCATTTTTTTGCGAGGACAGTTATATCAGTGCAGCTGTCAAACCTAAAATGCATTGCTCTTACACCTATAACAGCACAGACTAGTCTATTTCCTTTTACCTGCAACACGCAGATGTTGTTTGAGAGTGAACACAACCAGTGATGGCAACAGCAGCACAGTAATCATACCCTGCTTTATACACTTCATTTGCTACAGAGTGACTTGCTAAAACACTCTTTGGTGCACTACGGACCTTGGTTGCATGCAGTCTAAGGCATCTGAGTTAAATAAAAAAAGTGAGGAAGGACATGAGGTAGAGAGAAGGAAAGAGATAAGGATGCATTTTGTAAGTATTGGAACAGGGGCCCGAGTCTGACCTTCAGTTCTCTTCCTGTGGACACTAGGAGGCGCTGTGTGATGAGGACACACCTGCTCTGTTCCAACACTTTACCAAGGTATCCATTCTTCCTTCCTCTTGCTCTATTCCTTCCTCTCCTGCTTTCCTCCCTGCCCCTCTCCCATCATCCCATGGTCTAACGTGGCTGTGCCTACACTAGGAGGCGCTGTGTGACGAGGACACTGGCGGACTGGACCAAAAGGATCCCAACAGGCCGCGCTTCACCCTGCAGGAGCTCAGAGACGTTCTGCACGAGAGGAACGAGCTGAAGTCCAAAGTCTTCATGCTGCAGGAGGAGATTGCCTACTACAAAAGGCAGACAATTTTATTTTCAACATACCAAAAGAAAATGTTTTGAAAAAATAAGTTAATCTGATTATGATTAATGGTGATAGAAATAATAATGGTGATAGTAGTAATGGTGATAGTAGTAATGGTGATAGTAATAATAATGGTGATAATAATAATAATGGTGACAGTAATAATGGCAAGAGTATAGGGCCGGGCCATATTCTTATCACGATACAATAGGCACTCCAGAGCCCGTTCGCCTGGCAACACTATATAATGCCCGCAACACGAACTTGGATATTTCATTTCAAAATAATAGCGCTAGTTATTGCAATAAACATTGTGAATTAATTGTAAAGCTAGTGAATTGTAACCAAATTCAATTGTATTGTGTGTAAAGACATAATAAGAGTATCTGATAGCAAAAACAGCACATTTAACATGTTGTTAATAACTGATTATTAAAAACATTAACAAATACATTGTACACAAATGGATTGAATATATTGTCAGTGTCTCATGTAAAAAAAACTTGAGTAAATTTGAAAGTAAAGTTGTTACACAATAGACTAATTGTAGCAACACATGAACATGAACCCACTACCTAACTATGCAATGAACAAACAATCATTGTTGTAATGAATGAGGAGCGCTATTATTTTGAAATGATGAAATGAAAGTTTGTGTTGCGAGCATTATATACTGTTGCCAGGCAAACGGGCTCTGAAGTGCATATCGCAATGAAGTGTGTATCGCAATATGCATATCGCCCAGCCCTACAAGAGTAATAATGGTGTTTGGAATTTTGGTGACAGTAATAACGGCAATTAGTATTAATGGTGACAGTAATAATGGTTACAGTAGTAAAGGTGATAGTAATATTGGCTAGAGAATTAATTGTGATAGTAATAATGGTGGTAGTAGTAATGGTGACGGTAATAATGTGGGCAGAGTTACTGGGAGGAGTGGGTGTAGTAACTGAGTGGAGTGGGCGGAGTAACTGGCTGGAGTGTTTGGAGTGGGTGGACTAACTGGGTGGAGTGGCTGGAGTAGGCGGAATAACTTGGTGAAGTGTTTGGAGTGGGTGGAGTCACTGGGTGGAGTGGGTGGAGTAACTGTGTGGAGTGGGCAGTGTAACTGTGTGGAGTGGGGACCAATCACAAACTGGTTTATCCACCTGGGCAGGTTTAAAACAATGACAAAGGCAAGAACAATGGTGACAGTAATAATGGTGACAGTAAAAATGGCGACAGTAATAATGGTGACAGTAATAATGGCGACAGTAATAATGGTGACAGTAATAATGGCGATGGTGACAGTAATAAGGTGACAGTAATAATGGTGACAGTAATAATGGTGATAGAAATAATGGTGACAGTAATAGTAATGGTGACAGTAATAATGGTGACAGTAATAATGGTGACAGTAATAGTAATGGTGACAGTAATAGTAATGGTGACAGTAATAGTAATAGTGACAGTAATAGTAATAGTGACAGTAATAATGGTGACAGTAATAGTAATGGTGACAGTAATAATGGTGACAGTAATAGTAATAGTGACAGTAATAGTAATAGTGACAGTAATAATGGTGACAGTAATAAGGTGACAATAATAATGGTGATAGTAATAATGGTGACAGTACTAATGGTGATAGTAATGGTGACAGTAATAATGGTGACAGTGATAATGGTGATAGTAATAGTAATTGTGACAGTAATAATGGTGGCAGTAATAATGGTGACAGTAATAGTAATGGTGACGGTTATAGTAATGGTGACAGTAATAATGGTGACAGTGATAATGGTGATAGTAATAGTAATTGTGACAGTAATAATGGTGGCAGTAATAATGGTGACAGTAATAGTAATGGTAACAGTTATAGTAATGGTGACAGTAATAATGGTGACAGTAATAGTAATGGTGACGGTTATAGTAATGGTGGCAGTAATAATGGTGACAGTAATAGTAATGGTAACAGTTATAGTAATGGTGACAGTAATAATGGTGACAGTAATAGTAATGGTGACGGTTATAGTAATGGTGACAGTAATAATGGTGACAGTAATAGTAATGGTGACGGTTATAGTGGTGACAGTAATAGTAATGGTGACAGTAATAATGGTGACAGTAATAATGAATGTGACAGTAATAATGGTGACAGTAATAGTAATGGTGCTAGTAATAGTAATGGTGCTAGTAATAGTAATGGTGACAGTAATAATGGTGACAGTAATAATGGTGCTAGTAATAGTAATGGTGACAGTAATAGTAATGGTGACAGTAATAATGGTGA
>JACXGM010016070.1:0-20791 GCA_016801145.1 Umbra pygmaea
GGGGGGGGGAGGGGGGAGGGAGGGATGGAGGGAGGGAGGGAGGGAGGAAAAATGAAAGTAAAGCTTCTAGAATTGTACATTGCGTGCATCCACTTTTGGATCATTCATGTTGTTTTGGATGACAACATCGTAACTGCCAACCCCGTTAAAACACCACCTAAATAAAATTGTAACAAATGCTGTATTAGGGTCTCTACAATCTGAATTGTGAGGGTATGGAAGAGGATGAGCTCATATTACTATCTGGACTGGAGTGAATGGAATGGTATGTCATAATGGTATGATAGGACTAGGGTTATTATAGGACTAGGGTTATGATGGGACTAGGGTTAGGATGGAACTAGGGTTATGATGGAACTAGGGTTATGATGGGATGAGGGTTATGATGGGAAGAGGGTTATGATGGGATGAGGGTTATGATGGAACTAGGGTTATGATGGGATGAGGGTTATGATGGGATGAGGGTTATGATGGGATGAGGGTTACGATGGGACTAGGGATATGATGGGACTAGGGTTAGAATGGGTCTAGGGTTATGATGGGACTAGGGTTATTCTGTACTCCATGTTGTGGTAGTGTTTGTTCCATTATTTTGATTCTGATGTCACTCTGATGTCACTCTGATGTCACTCTGATGTCACTTTGATTCCCTGGACGACCTCGAAACAGAACCACCCGGCCTGACAAGTAGGCGACCCTACCCACAGTCCCTACCCACCTGATTGTGCAGAAAGAGTCTTCCTAAAGACCCAGGGCACCTGTATTTATTCATTCCCTGGTCACCTGGACATTACTGTGGACCAAATAGGCCAGGTGATCTTAGAATCTCACCCAGTACAGCTAGAAGAGAACGGACTACCCCTCTGAGTCTGGCCCTCTCTAGGTTACGACCTTACCAGGCAGTTTTTCCTAGCAATATACATTAACTTTTTGTTCCTTGTTATTTAAGGTTTTGCTGGGTGTATGTATAAGCCCTTTGTGACCACTGCAGATGCAACAATTGCTCTATAAAATACATTTGTTTGATTGAGGACAGAGAAACAACAAATATAAAGACACTTTCACAAGTTTCACATAACGGCACGCACACAGATGGAAGGTCATTCTGAAAAAGGGTTTCAGACCCAGTCCAATCTACCCACCAAACCTGAAGTCCTGGCTCGGTCCAATCACCATGCTGTTTACAAAAACAGAGCTGACCTATGATGCTTGTTTTGGTAAATGAAGACAGAAAAGTGTAAATTATTTTCCTCTCAGAATGTTCTGGGACAGGAGCCAAATGTGCCACCCAAGTGCACTGTTTTGGATACAGAAAAATAGCATAACACAGGACATGTGACACACAGAAAGGACATCCACATCTCATCCTGGGGTTGGCGTCGCCTCCATCTCTCCATCGGCACAGAAAAGCTGTTTCTCTAACCAATGTCATTGAAACCTCCAAAGTTATATTTTAATTGCTGAAGAGTTTTGTCAAGTTGTTTTCCAGGTCTTTAACCCTTAAATATATTGAATCAAAATGAAAATGTTTTTAAAAAACTGCTTAATGAAAGGAAACCCAAATGACAGCTTAAAAATGTAGTCTGTATTGAAACAGCCGATAACACCTTTAAATATTTTACTATAACACAGATCTAGCACTGACAGTGTTAACATATTCCTGAAAGAAACGAAGCATATATCTATAAAATATTTACTAAAATATTTCTCTCTCCATAAAGCTCGTCCAACACCTGCCATTTCTCACAGCAATCTTTGTCTAAAATAAAAAAAGCAACTTGAAAGCAAAATAAAATCCATAGATATCCAACCGACTGTGTAAGAGAGAATCCAAAATGGAAAGCATAATATCCGTAACTTTAAGTAGGTTTTGAGGTGCTGTTTATTCCATTAATCATTTCCAGGAAATATACCTGGAAGGTATTAAATATGATTTTCCGTTTGAGTTCCTGTGGTGATGTGGCTCAGTGCAACACATTCTGCTCTGATACACAGAATCAGCTCTCTTCTGCTTTTATACATGATTTGGGTAAAATAGGAGCTAAAACACAACAAACAGAGTATTGGTGGCCTTTTTTGTGAGAAATATTTTAAATGTCAACACAGAAAAAACAAAGAACATAAAGCTTGTCCTGGTGGGCAATATGGACAGTGTGATACACACACACTGTTTATCAGTGTATACCACCAACATGTGCAATGTTTCCTTACAAAATAGAGAGGCACACTTTACTCCATATACGGTTAATGATATAGAGATCATTAACACCTGGCTTTTTTTAAAATTATACTGTATTCTTCACTGCCCTCATTTGAGAATATCTAATGCTATAAGCTAGGTAATGTTTTTTGTACTGCTTATTTATACTATGAATGCTGCATCCTGGAAATTGGTCACTCTATTGAGTGCTGTACAGTATCTATCACTCTGTGCTGTACAGCGTAGAGATTCTTTCAGTGTTTGTAGGCACAGATTTAAATTGTTATTGGTTTATATGGTGTTACTTGGATAGTATTTGTTTAATGTAACATTGCTGTTTGACACTTAACTTTAGTAGTCCCTAGGCAGTTGTAGGACCTCTGAGATTACTTGGCTTCTACACGTGGGTTCATTACGTTTTATATTTTCTTGTAAAGACTTATGACTCCACTGGCTTAATAGTAAATATGAGCAGGACAACATCCAGTATGTTGTACAGTAACCAAAACGGTTAGAAACTACTATTCTACAGTATAGAGACAATGTATAGTATGTGTACAATATGTCACTGCTGTTTACAATATTTTGTGAAATTTTGTAAAGTTTTCTAAGCTTTTAATTTCAGAACTAAATTAATATTGTTTAATTATTATTGTGATAGTAACCTAAGAATACTGCTAAGAATGCTGTTATTTGTTTTTTATTATTTTTATTTACAAAGGATTGCTAATGGGGGGTGACGATAGGGCAGGACAGTGGTCAAAGATAGAGAAACGCGTCCACTTTCAAACCTGTGACATTACTGCCTCCTAGTGGGATTTAACAGCATCAAGCATGACCGCTTACTTTCCGGTGTATTTCTTAGTGTTCGAATCTTAAAGAGGATCAAAATGACTGCAGTAGACTGTTGGCTGACTGGTCTAAAGATTATTTGTAGATTTGCAAACAATTTACCACTGATATTTTCCGCAAATAATCTAAACCACTAGTAAAATATGTACTGTATTGGTGTCTTACCAATTAAACAAAAAATGCAGTGCATAACTACATTTTGGTTTTCATTAATTCCTTTCAATAAAAACAAGTTTACAATCCATTTTCAACTGTACAAATTATTTATACACATATGTTTATTTATATCCTGTAATAATGAGGCATTATGAGGGAACAGTGCTTGCATCATGGGGTGCACCTGGTCCTGTAAAATTGCCTCATATTGGCTGTTTCACAACCATAAAGAGCAATCTGAGCTAATGACTCCCAGGAGATGGCTAACCATGTCATTACGGATCCTGGTTGAGGTGGCAGCAGTCAAGGGTTCAGGTTTTGTGGTCCTTACATCAGTTATGATACTGTGTGTTGGTCTTATACATGTATATGCTCTTTCCAAATGGCAGCCTTGCCATGAAAAACAGCTTTGTGAAGCTCACAACATACGGATTGGGTTGAGACTGAGTCACAGAGATGCTGATTTAATTCTGTGTTTCTTGAGAGGCTTTTGGGGTATTGAGACACTATTCTGTTTTTCATCAGTCAGCTCCAACTTGCAACTACTATTCCTTTTGCTGATGCAATTTGTCCTTTTGGGATATTCTTTGAAGATTTTTGTATGACTATTCCCCTTTACATGTCAGCCTAATGTGACCTCTGCAACAGCACTTGTGATATAAACTGCTCAAAAGGAACACGCAAACATCATAACACCATATCAATTTAACTTCAGGGATATCAATCTGTCCAGTTAGGAAGCATAAGCGATTGTGAATCAATGTCACCTGTTTTGGTGCAATTGAAAGTGACAATAGGTGCACTGGAGAGGCAACAGCAAGACACCCCCAAAAAAGGGAATGGGTTTGCAGGTGGTGGCCACAGACAATTGCTCTCTCCTTATCCTTCCTGAATGATTCTTCTCTAGTTTTGTGTCTATTAGTGTGTCCTTGTCACTACTGGTAGCATAAGGGAGTACCTGCAGCCCATTCAGGTTGCACAGGTAGTCCAGCTCCTCCAGGATAGGATGGCACATCTCCAAGGTTGCACAGGTAGTCCAGCTCCTCCAGGATGGCACATCTCCATCTCAGGTTTGCTGCCTGTCTCCCAGTAGTCTCAAGAGCATAAAGCAGGCCGTTACACAAGGAGACCTGGACAGGGCCGCAGAAGGGCATTAACCCAGCAGCAGGACCGGTATCTGCTCCTTTGTGTGAGGAGGAACAGAAGGAGCACATCCAGAGCCCTACAAAATGACCTCCAGTGGGTTACTAGTGTGCATGTTTCTGACCAAACTGACATAAACAAACTGCATGAGGGTGGCATGAGGGCCTGACATCCTCTAGTGGGACCTGTGTGGGACCTCATGTTCCCCAGAACTGGCCAGTCCAATTGAGAACATCTGGGATGTTACGTACTGGTGCATCTGATGCCAAAAAGTAGCGCCAGACTGGCCAGGAGCTCACTGATGCACTGGTCCGACATCAGCCACCTTTCATCAGGAGCATGCCCAGACAGTAGCGCATACAGGCACCACATGTGGGCATAAACTGAGACACTGAAATTCATGTAAGTTGGAACAGCCTGATTTCAATGTTTACTTTCATTGTGGGTATGACTCAAGCCCTCAAACAGTTGATGATTTTAGTTTCCGTTGTTAAATCATTCTGTTCTTACAAATTACACAACGTACAGTCAATATTTTGATCTATCATATGTTTCGTTCATCAAGACCCAATGTGTGATTTTAAGTGTTCCCTTAATTTTTGGGAGCAGTTTTGTTATTTAAAGGTTAATGTGGAGTTCCTGTTATCTTATGTCTGAGACTTTACAATACACTTGTATTGCACCAAGTCTCAAAATACAATTATTTCTTCTTTTTAAACAACTTAACTAATTGAACAACTGTTAGTGTAAAAGGTTGACGTCTTCACAGCATGCTAACACAGTCCTCCTTGCCGAAAATATACCAGACTAGGTCAAGAAGTAAAATAAAGTTTTATTGCAGTCAATACAATACTGTATCGAGTGTCAATATTAACCTTCCTCAAAGCAACTAAATGAGAAAAAATGTACAAGACACCGTAAACAAATTATACTGTGTACGGTGTGAGAAAGTAAAGGAGATATGAAACAGCAAAGCTGAAATCCATCACAATGGAACTGCAACAACTAATTTCATGATGCGCACTGAGCCCATAAAGTACAACTGTATGATCTCATGAACAAAATGCAGAGCACAACTTGGAACATTCTCGATGACCAAACCAAGTTCCTGATAATTCAAACAATGAGGCGAATTACAATTCATAATTACTTTAGTTAATAATTAAAAACGTAATGAGCGGGGTCAGATTTATTTTCATTTGAGTGATAAACATTAATGGTGTGAGATTTGCAAGGATAAGCTGTGACAAAAAACATTATGAAAACACAATACTATATAAAACAGTATGTACTTGGTAGGTACATACACATACTGGCTACAGACAACTGGATAGCATAGAATAAAAAAAAATAAAGTTCTTGTTTATATTTTCAAGCCAGCACTTACTGTAAACAGCAGGTGACATTTAATATAAAATACAGAAAACAGACTGGGGATCCCTGATTGGGTATAATCTTCATAAAGCGACCAAAGCTCTCTGTAGCTCAGCTCCAGCTTTAAGCAGTCCGTTTGTCACATTCCTGTGACGTCTGACCACATACAAACACCCTCTGATACCATTGGAGTAGGGTGACCATATGTCCTCTTTTCCCCAGACATGTCCTTTTTGATTACCGTTGTTTCAGCAACACCAAATTATGCTAGCAACACTAACGCAGATTTTCCATTCAAATTATTAGCGCTCATTCCAAAGCATTAAATAATCATTGTAAATTAATTTTAAAGCAAGTGAATTATAATCAAATCCAATTGTATTTTGTGTTTAAGGAACTATTAAAATAGTTTGATAGGAAAAAAGATTAATATGTTTTTAATAGCATTTGTAAAAAATAATCTGCATTTGTGTTGCTAGCATGAGAACGGACAGAACGGTAAACAAGAGGACATGTCCTGGGAAAAAAGTGGCCGTCCTGACTGGACAGGGTGGTGAAGCCTCAGACGGGTTTGGGCAAGGCAGACACCTCTTCGAAACACTCGTCAAACGCTTCCTGGTAGTCCTCGTGGGGTTTGATCATGATGACGCAGGTGGGGCGCTTTGAGCCAGCAGACGAACCAAGGTCCTGAGAAGACATCGCAGAGGGAACACGTTGATTTAGCGTCAGAGTCATAGATATTGAATGATTAGAAGTGCCATTCCAATGCAAATCAATGTAGCAGAATGGTCAGAGCGGCAGCCATTTTTACATGTACCATTCCATTGCAAAGATCTAGCGGCCTACTTCCGCATTAAACCGATTTGCGTATTGTTACCATGACAAATAACGACAGTCGCCATTTTTTTGTGTACTAATCGAATGACCACGCCAAACCGTTTAATAAGGCTTCTATTGATTTCATTTCTATGGTCAGAGTATTGATTGATGAACACAAGTCAGGGTCTACACAAGTGATTATAATCCACACAATGAGCATGGAAAGTGCTCTGCAAACTTAGAATTGTCATTATTACCATAACTACCTAACCAATTCCTAGTTAGTGTTTTTGATTTATACTCACCACTTTTGAGGGAATGTAGGCATATGGAAGATTTCTGTCTTCGCACATGACAGGCAGATGGCAGTACACATCTATAGGTAAGATATCTGCAGCCAGCACCACAATCCTGCAAAAAAATAATAGTAAATAATCTCAAAGGAGACCACACATGATGGTAGCGTTTGGCAGGATAATGTTAAATATAGCTAGCTGCACCTGTTAATATATACTGGCAAAATAACATTACATGTATCTAAGTACATAGCTAGACCTCTAGCTGGTGGCAACAATGTAAGAAATGCCCTGCGCGTATACCTGAACTTTACTTGATTGTGGGTACACTTTACGATGAATAAAAAATCCTAGCTTTTGGAAAGGTTGATTGGTAAGAGACGTCTTACTAGACACCAGAGGAAAAGCCATGACAGTGCTAGGAAGGGCCTCGGCCCAGCCAGTGTTAGTACTGGCCCAGCAAATAAGACTGGCTTGACTTTTTATAATATTAAACATTTGATTGGTTGTTCGTATCCACAATGATAACGGTAAAAAGCTAGACGATGGATATTAGAAAGTGATTTCATCAGGGCACAGCTTTAAATCAAATCGGTGGGGAAAGGGAGCCAGCGTCAGACGCTGCAACAAGGTGGCATGAATCCAGTAAGAAGTCAGTCTTGTCGGTTTTGTATTATTGTGTTCTTTACAAGTTTTTGGAAATGGGTGGAACATGGCTCGGCATGATTGTCACCAAGTCTACAGTGTAATGTGATTAAATCTTTAATGTATGGTTTATAATATCTAATTTATTGTTATGGTAAAATGTCCTTTACCGAACATTACACTGATGAAGGTGGGTAGATTTTCAGCAGTAAATAAGTAACTAGGTGGCAAGGTGAGCTATTGCAGTGGTAAAAAAAAACTTCTTCGCATATGATGGTAGCTAATGCATGTAACTGTGTAGTGTTACCAACATTTTTTCTAACCTTGTATTAATCGTACACTAACCTGATTTATTGTGGTAAGACAGCTGCTAGTGGTTACAATTAAATGCATTGTATAATTGTAAGGTCATGCTGACTGCCTGTTTAAACTAAGCATATTCTGCATCATAATGGTATCCGTTACCAGTAGATGATCTTGGTAGAATGATAGTTGTCATAGAACCATGATGTGTATTATTTCGCAATTTTCTGGTTTCACATTTGTTTGTAAAGTTAAACACTCACAATTAGGAAACATGCTGCTGCAACAGTAAGTAGAATGTAACATGAACAAACATGGACACAACATTTTCTGAATCAGCTTTGAGACGTCTAACAATTGGATTCCTATATAGTGTTGTTGGATTGACTACATCAGGGGTCACCAAACCCTTCCATGAAGGGCCGAGTGTATGCAGGTTTTCACGTATACCTTGTACAAGCCTGATAGCGAAGCTCACTAATTGATTAGTATCTCCCCTCACCTGGCAGTCTAGGTCCTAATTATGCTCTAATTGAAGGGAAAAACCAGCATACACTAGGCCCTCCATGGAAGGGTTTGAGGACCACTGGACTACATAATTTAAACGACCACCTACTAATCCCAGATCATTCAATACAGCTAACTAATACAGGTAGGTTCAGTAAATGTTAAAACAGGTGTTACATAATATTACAATGTAAACCTACCCCTTTTCTCCTTTGTTAATAAACTTTTGTACTTCTTTTACTCCACGTCGAATTTTTTTTAGTTTAGATGCTGAAAATGACAAGAGTTGCACGTTAGAAACAGACAAACATTATTAATCCGAAATAACTACCTAGTTGACAACACACTACAATCCACACGGTTAGACAACTACCTAAACCAGGGATGGGCAACTTAACTTTAGGGCCACAATAATGTTATCCTCAATCCCGGGGACGATAATCAGACGATATTACTTGTAACAGACATGTATTGTTCATAAAATAATTTCTGTTATTGTCTTGAAGGAAATGTCCGTAAAATAATTAAAAGTAAATTACCAGTACTTTGTTTTTTCAGGGAGATATGACGCGTTGAGGCTATCGACCATGAATGGTTTTAATATTTGGAAATTGACTCGTGGCCACACTAATTTAGTTGCCCATACCTGACCTAAACAGTTATCAAGTAAGGGATTATCTAGTAAAGGGGTCACCAACTCTGATCCAGGAGGAATACCACCCTGTAGGTTCACTCCAACCCTAACCCAGCACACCTGACTGGTGAATGAGGCTACATTATGTACAGTTGTGACCCCTGATCTAGGACATGTGCAAGCAAACTTTATCAGCAGGTTGACATTATATAATTACAATAAAATAATATATCTGTATTTATATTATGTTAGCATCTACAGTAATATTGATAAATAATACGGCTGGTTATTTACCCTTTTTGACACATTTGTAGAGCTTCTTGCTGAGTTTCTTGTGAGCCAGAGGATTAGCAATTGGGTTGACGTTAGCAATTAACTCTTGATACGATTTCCCTGCCGTTCCCGTCTCCGTCGTCTCAGCTTCTTCCTCCTTCAATTCTTTTTCCTTCTTTATCTTTGTCATGGTTATGCAGAACTAAGTTAATGTTTCGTTCGCTCGTTTTGTCTTGATTTGAAAAGGCTACACACGTGTGGGCACCACAAGGCAGTGATATTCGTCTGGAAAGAACTTCCGGTTCACGATGGTCTTATTCTGATATGGCTAATAGCGTTAACACAAATTTGCCGCCACCTAGTGTATTGTAAGTTAACTAATATGTACAGGCCCAATCTCGAGTGTAGGCCCTACTTATCCCAATAAAAATGTTCTCGGATCTCTGCAATTTCGAGTGTTTTTGTGTTTCTTAGATTACATAAAATAAAATCACATTTATTTTTTACATTTTGTCTACCAAATCTAGTGTTTAGTGACTCATAGGGAGGCAGGCTTGTAGTCAGAAGGTAGCCAGTTTGATTCCTGACTGTGCCAAATGTCGTTGTGTACTTGGGCAAGGCAGTTTACCCTAATTGATCTTTGGTCGTTGCTGTAAATAAGAACTTGTTCTTAGTCAATTTACCTGCAAATGTCCTTCTGTGAAGATTTCACATCAGTATCTGGAGAGAAGAATATAGCATGGAACCTCATGAAATGTTCCAACTTCCAGAGGCAGCTTGTTCAGAAGGATTGCACATTTTTGTAATTTATCAGTGACTGCATACATTTAATATAAAATATCAGTCCATTTCATGTCCATGTTTTCACTGCTTTGCACTGTGGCCTGCTCTCTGTCACTAGCCTGTTAGGTGAGGATATTCTGAGCAGCATTGTTACATGCTTGATGTCATATAGGTGGCAAAGTCCTTATACTGCTTGTTTGTGAAATGTGTTCAACTTTCAGTTCAATATTGTCTGATAGGACTTTGTGATAGGACTCTGTAAACGATGGCACCTCATTCTGGGCTTGATTCTCAATAGTTGCTAGTATGAACACATAATGGAAATCCATTCACGACTGTAAGTTCTGTGAACTCAGAATTACCTCAAGTGTTTTTATTTGTATTCAATGTTTCATGTACAACACGAAAGGCAAATATACAGTAGAAGTACTTATAACATTTTCAGAAAACAAACAACAAAGAAATAAAATACCAAGAACAAATCACTGTTACATTGTTAAGAGTACTATCAAACACTACTTTTCTTTTAGTTTCTTCAATAATTATAGTGTTGTAAGAATACAAAAAAATTTGGTCAGTTACCAACTCTAAAGACTTTAATGAATATTCATGTTCAATATAAAATGTATTATATTTAGTTACAGATTTCAGGTATTTGTGTTCATGTATGAAAAATGTGCCAGTTACAATAAAAATGTTAATAACTGAACGAGTATCACTGTCTCTATCAAAATCTGTGTAAAAAATTAACCGCTTTCTTCCACCTGGAAATGTTTGCCAGAGTACAAGTGGGATTTCCTATCAGTCTTGAAGGTATTGCATTGCACATATAATTAAATTACTCATAATAAGGAAAGTTATGTTTTAAATTAGTATTGTGAAAGATTATGTTCCCTTCTTTAACAATATTGCTTCAACCACTGTTGCTGCTGTGATGTCACAACTTTGTTGTAGGTTAAAAGGACAACTGATAGTCACCCTCATTGTACTCAAGTTAACTCCTTTGTATAATTGTGTGATATGAATTTGACACAACCTTATCAATTTGTTAGTATTTTTGTGATTTGATACTTTGTTGAAATTCTATGTATGTATTGAACATGCGTCTTTATCAATAAAATAAAAAAACAGCTCTGATAGTCTGAAAATGTACCATAGCTAGTCTTTGAATCTCACTGACTTGGAGGGGAATACAGGAGGCATTTACAACTAGATCTAGAAGCTTCCAACAACATTTGAACATGGCCATAAACTGTTTGTCAGTCCAATTCTGAATTGTTCTAATTAGTCTTTTGACAAATCACATCCGATGGTGAGAACTTAGTTAAAAGTATCGAAACTGGGCTAACTTTGTTGCCAGTCATTTATACATTTACCTTTTAGTAATTTAGCTGGCGCTTTTATCCAAAGCGACTTGCAGTGAATACAGGGACATCCCCCAGGTGCAACTTAGGGTAAAGTGCCTTGCTCAAGAACAATGACATTTGGCACAGTTGGGAATCAAATCGCCAACCTTCCAACTACAAGTCTGATATTCAGGTGGGGCACATAATATACATTTTTTGCAAATTATTATTGTGGGGGACCAATTTGGGGGAGGACATCTCCGCTCTGTTCCTATGCACCTGACCCACAGGTTGGCTCCTAATTCCATTCTCAGATAATGTACATGAGCCTGTTCAGGACAACAACTATACTGTGAAACTTCTGGGGTTCCCTGAGGAAAGTTGACACCTGCAAGTATATTGATAGAACTCTGGATTTAGGGACACACACAGAGCTCTAATGTGTTTACTTAGGCAATTAAACAATTGTGGAGTTCCTTAGAGCATGGGTTTGCAGACAAAATATATTATTTCAAAAGAATTACAGACCTAGAACGAGCGTAACTCTGAACTATCTTTTATTAGACTCAAATAATGGATCAATGATTACATCATTGGTGTGCTTCCTTTATAGTCTGAATTGACTTGAGATTAGTATAGATAGCCTTCTATAAATACAGATGAACAAAACTCCATCTAAATCAGGTAAATACAGATTAAAAAGATATAGAACTCCACAAAATAAACCACACAAAGTGCTGTTTGGGTGAATGGTAAACAAACCCATTGTCCCTATAAAGTATATACATACATGTAAATCCCATCGCAGGAGTCTTGGAGGGCAGTTTGAAAGACCTGCCGTAGGTAACCTAATGCAGGCAAATGGTTACATTACTGAGTGAAAGTAGAGTAGCCAAGTCTCTGGAGTGAAGATTTTCAATGTCTTAACAAGGTTTAGACCATCCTGAGGTTCCATGATTAATTCCGTACAGATTAGTGCAATTAATGACCAGGTAAAAACAAACTAAAAACATTTTTCAGCTCTTCTAGGACCAGGCAGCTTAGGTGTACAGTACAAGTCATTCATCAGAATGTGATAAAACCTACTGGAGGTATGTTTATCATTTAACTTGATCAAGACCCAGGTCTATTACTTCTTTTTTGATAAATAAACAAAACTAAAATGTTGCTTCTTTGGCATTACTGGCCACCAAGCAATTTTATGATGTTAATGTTTGATTAGATTTAGCGCTTTCGGGCTGACCAAGTTAAATTAGCTTGTCTAACGCCACTGGGAAGATTTTAGAGAAGCAAGTAGTTACTGAATATATTCCTCTCACTATTTTTACCCACATAGGTAAAGAAACATATTTCAGTTTTAAGCACTGTTAAAATCCCAGGAACAGCGTACAAAAGGAGGGGTGAGAAGCAAAATGGCTTAGCGAGGCCTGCGGTGTTTGGCGGATGAGGTTGGCATTTTTCATCGTGCTGTAGAGTATGTGAGAGATCAGGGGGCTGCAAGCTGAAGCATAGTTTTTGTAAAGAGAATCTGGTTTCCTCCAGCGTGTAAGTACTAGAAAATACTTTCCGGTTGAGCAAGCACTGTTTAGAATCAAGAGTTTGGCATCAGATGAAAGGACTTTGACTTCCCCAAACCTACTGTGGCCTTGTTGTGTATTCAAGTCCATCAATAAACATTAGATTTCATAAAGTTTGTTGGGGAAACAAAAACGAAAAGTAAAGAATACATAATACTAGTCAGGATGGACAAATCAAGACTGATATTTAGATGAACAGAAACATACTGGGTTTAAATGTAGACTGCAACGTAATGACGAAATCATGAAATTAAGCACTACATTATTGCTGCACACATGGTCCAACCTTAAACTTCTGCTTGTAAATGAGCAGTCTGCTCACATTATTATTATACCCCTCAAAAACAGTTTAAAACCAGATTTTCTTGATTATCCTGATCAAAGGGAAGTGCAGGAGTACAGTAAGTTAAGAGAGAAGATGCACTATTCTTTCATTAGGCCAGTATAAGATCTTACTTGGAGTCTTACCAATGACTTGAGGGTGGAACATTTTACCTTGGAAAAAAATTACATCAGCTGGATTATCATGTGAGTAGGATTTATGCATTTAATCAACATGCGAGGGGAGTGGGTTCCTCCCACATTTGGTGTTTTGGGACAATTATGGTCAACTGCCTTGCTCAAAGGCAGAACAGTTTACATTCACCTTGTCTGATGGGGGATTTGACGAAGCAGCATTTGGGTTCCTGGCCACACACTAGTCTAAATGGGAGCCATTATCCTGTTACTGTTTTCATCTGGACAAATTGAAATATATTTTACAAAAATCTTAATAACACTATCTGGAATAGAACTAGTCAAAGATTACAGCTCAAGGTTGCAGAAGAAGCTGTTGAAGGTGAGGCAAAAAATAACAACTATTATCCAACTTTTCATACCAACGGCGCTTCATCGTCACATACTGCCCCCAAATATAAAAAATACCTGCAAAATGGGCGGACACATACAGGTAACAACCCATTCAATGTACCCCTCCAATTCTGTAACATCAGTTTCTCCCAAAATGTGAACTTAAATTGTACTTGCTCACAAACAAAATAGTTCTGGAGTGCAGTGTGGATAACACAACTTCCATAGTACTCAGGGAACTCAAGTTATTCTTAGCCATTTCTTATGAGGTATAACATCACCTCTTCACAGATCTGTTGTGAATATTAGTTATCAGCTAACATTCAGATGGTTAGGCCCAGGTTCAAAGTTAAACAATGTAAAGAAACAAAATTAGGGAAAAAGCTAAAATAAAATACATAAATAGGTATGTACATAATCTAAAGACATTGGAACTCAAAACACTAAACAAAAAGATTTTTGGACAGATCGATGTTTAAGGTGCATGGACGTCCTACATGGAGGTCAGACAGCGACAGGCATCAGTCCCGCTCCTGCGGTATCACAGCGACGCCCACCAGGGCGTGACGGATGGTGCGTCCATGGAGTTTGTATCCATTCTGCTTCACCACGGCAACGGTGCCTGGCTCACCTCCCTCGGCGGCGGTGTGGAACACTATCTGGTGCTGGTAGGGGTCGTATTTATCCCCAACCGGACTCATCTTCTCCAGGCCGTGCTTTGTGAAGACCCCATGCAACCGGTCCTGCACCTGGCCCAGCCGGAGGGCCTCATCCTCCTGCCCCGTGGGCTGCTCAAACAGGTCAGCCACCTCCACCAGGTCACGGCAGAAGCTCTGGATCCCTGAGGAGTGAGCAGAGTGGCAGGAGGCAGGGAATAAATACACAGAACTGAAAAGGACTTCCCGAGAGTTATTTTTTACTCACCAAAAAGTTTTGCGTCTTGAACAAACTTCTGAGTTCTTCTACGAACATTGTCCGAGTCAGCCATGGCTCTTTTGTACCTTTCCTGAAATGCATTGTAGTACAGAAAGAATCACATGCAATTCAGTTTCCTAACTGTACACACAGTTTTGGAACTGACATTTTCTTTAAACATAACTTTAGCAGAAAAACATTTATCAAAGGCAGAACCAGATTTTATTTTTGCCTTTGTGCTTAAATTGCTTATTAGACCATCTATTTCAAAATACAATGATTAAATCAATAAATAAAACATTGACTCTCCAGGCATTCAGTTCAAAGAGCCTTAACACATTGTGTCATCATGTGTTATTCTGATGATTCCGGATCATTTTGTTCTTCAGTAGGGACATAACGAATACCCGGTCATACCTGCTATCTGTTTAGAACAAGATTTTCACAGCCGCTAAGCTCATGGCAGATATTCAAATGTTATCTTGTGTAACTGAGAAGTTTGAATGTTGAAGAGACTATGCTTCTGGCTGAGCGCTCTCAGATTAAATGCTTGAGACTGTCTCTAGGCACCCAAATGGTTATTTCTTTGATCATATCAAACACTATAGAATTTACAACTCTCGGAGACCATAGATTTGAACTTAACACTACCCAACACTTGTGGACTCAAGAGTTACTTAGAGTACGAGTACTTTTCTATGAATTTATATATACACTTCTCTTTTAAAACATGTATGGTTTAGCAGTAAAGACCCAATAGGGAATATTTAGCTTTTCAATCAAATCTGTTGTGATAAAAGAAAAGTGTTATACTTTACTTTTGCACACCTTGGCTAAACACAATTACCGTTACATAGAATAAAAAGCATCGTAATTAGTTCAATAGTGCTGTAGAATGTGTCCTTTATATCTCACAAATGTCCTACAAAGAAAAAGTGTTTCAAAAGTGGACAAATGTCCTGCAAAGAGAAAGGCCCCGGTTGAGCTGTATGAATTAATGTCCAATGTATGTTCCTTCATTGTAAACAGCTTCCAATAATACTGGGGGGGGGAGGGGGTTGCCTTTTACCTCAAAGTCTACTAACCCGTTAGCAGACAGCCTTAGTATTTATAGCACAGAACTTGATTGCAATAACACCATAGAATAGATTAAAAAAAGGATGGGTGTTATACATAATCTGCCATTTCACCTTCAATTCTGTTTCAGGAATTTCATTTGTACGTAGAAAAAGGCTGATTTACTTTCATTTTCTTTTTTATTGTTATATACGTCCAATTTTAATGATCGTGATTTTGTGTTTGCAAAGAAGATGTTTTGATCTACTGGTTTGCATAGACAGGACATGCATGTGAACTTCTAAACAATCTGAACCCAACATTTCCCATCAAAGATCTTTTTCAGACCAGATCTGATTGGTAAAAAAAAAATCAATTACTGAAAATAGATTCAAATAAAGAACAGGTGTTGCCTTTATACACAGCCCAAATCTTCCAGGTTCCTGTTGATTTTGGTCGAGGCTCTTACCGTGAGCTCCCGGACCTGCTCTTCAAGCTTCCCAGCCCTGGTCTCCAGCAGCCTCACATTGGTCACGTCGTGGCTGGAGTTGTCTGTGTTGGCATCATCACCATGGAAATCCTCCCCCGTACCCCACTGTTTCGCCGCTGTGCTGTAAAGGCTAGCCAAGGCGCTGGAAAGCAAAGTCAGAAAAAAAGGAATGAAATAATGGACCACTAGCAATGTGTTGTAATCAATTTAGCGATCTATCAATTGCGTACGCGTGTTTGCTCAAGCGTACAATTCTCCCGTCATGAAAAAAACATGCTTTTCAAACTTCCTTCGGAAATTGGTTCGTTCGACTCAGTGGTTCAGAGCCACTCTGGGATTAGACCTCTGTGCTAACATTCAAACCCTTATCCCTTGCAGCCTAGTACTGAGAAGACGGACATAACTGGTGTACGCCGGTAAACGTTTACTCCGAGTCTGTCAATAAACCGCTGGCTGCTGCAGGACAAATTGGGATTCTTATTTGTTTGTGACAATTTTATTCCAGACCAAATAAACTCTGTTCTCAGTCTCTTCAAAGAAAATAGCCTGGGGATAGGGTTAAGACAAAAAAAAAACAACATGTACAGTATTAGTTTCATGAGCTGAAATAAAAAGAGCACAGACATTGTCCATATGCACAAAAAGCATATTTCTCTTAAACTGCACAAAAAGTGTCTTTTTGGTGGAACATCCCCTGATGTTCCACCCATCTGACCGTGTGGTAGAAAATCAGTGCAGGTTGTGTTAATATTTTTTGTTTAGTACATAATGTATAACAAACTAGCCACCACTATGCAACACTTATGGCCAATAACAAGGCCTACTTAAAAAAATAGAAAGCTTGGGATCACTGATTGAATGTAAGGTACTTTTTAAGTACTTAAATAATCTTTGGACACTGCACAAAGAGGCACTATGACTTCAACTTGGTCAATAGCTACGTTTCCATTAAGCTGGCAACAGATTAGATTTGCAAAGGTCAGAGACTTGCTGGTAAATTTCCAGATATTTTCCATGGGACGTTAAGCCCAGAGATATGGGGAATTTTGCTGAAATTCATAAAAAAATTAATCTTATTTAACAGTTAACCTTTTTAGGGGGATACACATATGCAATTTTAGGTCTTGTGGCATATTTTGGTTAAACTATAACCAATTCAATTGAATTGCAACCCTCTACATGCACGGTGTATTCTTCCATCACGAGTACAGTACATATACATGATCTTATTCTCAAGATCTTGCACACTAATTAAATGCCATTTTATCCTTTTATTTAGCATTTGTGTCACAATAAACCTATTCAGAACATCAAAAGTGTTCAGTATGTCTTGTAAAACAAATAGTACAAATCCAGTAAAAGGCTAGCCTGGAAAAATCCTAGAGCTGAACGATTAATTGCATTTGCGATAATCGTGCGATATGGTAAAACGCGGTTTTCTAATCGCAACGGCTGCGATTAGACATGCCCTTGACATGCGCGAGTAAATCACGCAATATGATCAAACGATACTTTATAATCACACAGGCTGCACTGGGCTGGCTGCACTCTGGTCACGTCACAAGAGTTAACTTTGCAACTGTACATTGACAATTGCCACAGGCTCGACAGAACCAGAAACTGAAGGAATGTTAGTGTCAAATAAGAACAGTACATCAGTCGTGTGCAGTGGCAGGCCGTGAATTTTACACCTAGGCCTTCAATATCTTCCCGAAATTAAAACGCATTATAATAACCTCACAATGACATTCTAGGGCTGTTGTATATATTATACACAATATAAATAGGCTACATCGTATTTCCTTTAAGTTATATTTCTTAATGTTAATATGTCAGAACTCAGAAATACAACTATTTTGTTCACCAAGAAGTTTAGCAAACTACCAAAATGTGTCTTTCCGCAGCGTTCCTCATGCCGTTTTCTACAGATACGGTATGCACCGAATTGCCTAATAACTTGCATCCTTCGTTCGTTCCTGTACTTAAATATGCGCATTTCCTTGAGGATTCTAATATTGTTTACCTATAATTAAAAAAATATATAGACTACATGAAAATAGCAATGAGAAAAACGATATCGCATTTCGCCATTTGAACTCTACTTGACAACTGCTGAGGAAAATAGTTTTTTTCAATAGCTAATGCGTGGCTCCGTCTTTGGAATGATTATGCATTTGAGGCGCATTTAAATCGCTTTTCTTTTTTAAATAGCAATAAAGACTGTTTTACAGCTTTATAAGCATGGTCTCTGAATGACGAAATAGACTGTCGTTATCATCTATATGAAATATATGCATAGGGCTGAACATTTCCATCTTATTTATTTTTTATATCCCTATTATTATTATTTTTGTTACATTGTTATCTTTGATTTACCTAAATATTTTCAAAGAGGTACAGCAGGTATTTGCTCTCCTTTTTTTCTGCACTTTGTGTGTAATATTACTGACTTTAGAGATCAGGAAGATGTGTGTATATTTTTCATTTATTATTTATTTATTTAAAGACTGTCTAGCAATTCACAGATGGCGTTTAAAAAGTGCAATCCACATGTTATATATGATGTTTCTTAAAGTGAACTGAGTGTGGTAAAGCCACAGACTTTTTTATTTTTTTTTATATTTATGTTCTGATGTTTACAAGATTGGTTTGGAAGTTCAAATATACTATTGTGATTGAAGTAGTTAAATAAAAATGTTATTAATCAGTTCATGCATCACCTCATGTCATTATAACAGTCATTATAAAGAACAGTTTCATACAGAAGACAGATCTTAAAAAATAATTGCATATCGAATCGCAATCCAATATTGGTGAAAAAAATCGCAATTAGATTATTTTCCAAAATCGTTCAGCCCTAAAAAATCCAGACCAAAATCCTGAACGATTTAGGGTCTGGCATCGAGTAATGAAAATGACTCAACTCGAGGGGCGGCACCAAGCGTGCATTTGAAAATCTCACTGTACGCGATTGGATAACACTACGACCAATCACCAGTGGGTTTTCGCTAAGCCACTATGGTGGAGCTAACTGGTAGATTAAACTCTTGCCGTATCAAGGAAAACAGCAAAAACGTCCTTCTTAAAAAGGAACGATTCAAGCGATGTCTTCTGTTTCTCTTTAAGAAAAAAAAGCCAAGTCTAAACTCATTCATTATAGAGGCCAGTTTCAAACAACTGGTGTACACATCCATAGCGATCTTACAATGTTTACTAATGACTTGAGGTCGCACTCTCAGCGCTGTCGTCATCTGTTTAACACGCCTCTGGCCCGCCTATATCAGATACACCGATGTGATTGGTGCAGCTCGGCTACGAGGGCATAGTTAATGAGCAGCGTTACTCGGTACCAGAGTAACTTGCTGAGCAAATTCAAATTGTGCTCTCGCGAGAACTCTGGATTTCCAGGGTAGTAAAAGGCAGTATAATCCTGTTAAATTTCAGGAGTCACACTACAAAATGTGGAAACATCCGAGTGGGTTGGATCTTTATGTAAGACACTGTATATTCAATGGAACAAACATCTGTATTTAAATGCTTTAATATTAATTTGCATATATTTCCATTAATTCCCATATATTCCTTTTAAGTCCAACAGAAAGTATCCACCTCTGAATATTCCCCAAAATGTGCAACCCTATCTGCAAATACCGGTACATATACCCTTTTTTACATAAATGTGCATAATTTTATTTCTCCAACAGCACGACTGCATGAATCATTTGGCTGATAGCTGTGGAATAGGAGACCATTAATCACTGGTTGGACATCACCACTTTGTACTGCCCTAATTGTGTTGACAACCATTTATAAAAGCCATAAGGCACCCTATTTTGCATCATTATTTTTACTCGCACCATCATCTTTATCAGTATTATGTATTTGTTCATATTACCTTAGTTAATTCTTATTGTGTTGTGAGTAAACAGGTAAGTATTCAGGTTGTTACATGGTTAATATATTATATATCCTATTCAGTCTTAATTTCAAATTAACAATGCATTAACTACCTAGGTTGTCTGGTTATAATGTTCACTTTCCTTCCAGACTCACATTAACCATCTACAATACAAAATTGAATCTAGGACCTATTCCCGCAATAAGGCTTCCTTCACCCATGCTGGCAAATTTTTAAATTTTTCTCCAATGCCCCCATTTAACACCAACCACTGTGACAAATATGTACTTGTGGGCTGGCCTTCACTACACACTTGACACCTGACCCACTGGTATCAACTCATCTACAAGTCAGTTCTACACAAAACCCCACTGTACCCAAATTCACTTCTCACCATTCACTCTCTAGTCACCCCAAAAACCCATACCTCGGTTGGCTACCACTTCTTCCAGTTCGCAGCTGCTAACGACTTGAATGAACCAGAGTCGGCGCCAGAGCAGATCTACTGGAGGGGCATTGGGTCATCAGCGGGGGGGCACTGCCATTTCAGAAATATTTTAATGCAGTGGCGACATAGTCCAATACCAGAGTATGTGAGCCAAAATGAGCATTTGAAAATCCTAGCTCACTGAGCAATTGTTGCGCTCCGCTCCACCACTCCACACCTTTTTCAAC
>JACXGM010016071.1:0-20792 GCA_016801145.1 Umbra pygmaea
ACACACACACACACACACACACACACACACACACACACACACACACACACACACACACACACACACACACACACACACACACACACACACACACACACACACACACACACACACACACACTCACACACACACACACACTCACACACACACACACTCACACACACACACAGTGTCCTCGCTGCTGTTGTGTGCCTCAGAGATCTACCATTAGATGACCTTTCTGCTCAATCAAACGCTGTCACTCTCATTTCACTCCTTTAACATGCCAGGTGTGTCTGCATGGATCCGTATGTCACTGTGCTGCGTGAATGTGGGGTTACATACTTGGGCCTTCCTGACGGATATCACACGTATGTTTGATAGCATGACTGTAATTTATTAGATTCAGTTAGGACTGTAAATCGTTGTAGTGCTCTGGGACATATTACTACAGTTGGTTTCAGATGTCCTTCAGGACCAACGGATCCGTTGGGAAGAGGGTATTATGGTATTGTATTATGGTATATGGTATTGTCAAAGTTCCCAGCTGTTATTTTGTTAACCAGTCACATTTGAATGAGGAAAGTTCCAGATGGGATCAGAGTTCATTGCACCTTAATAGCTCTTGGTAGGATGGGAATGAAATCAACAGGGCTCTTTCTAACAGGCTTCCTTAACACAGTAAATATGTAATGAATTGTTACATAAAGACTTGATGCTGCACTATGACAAGGTAATGCCAACTAGGTTTCAGACAAATTAAATACTGTCATCTTCATTGATTTATTTATTGATTAGCACTCACACTGTTAGCTATCGGGCTGACATGGTAGTGCCTGACCTTAACATCTCTAAGAAGCCTGTTAAGGCTTGAATTGAATTGGGGTACATCCTAATCATACTAATATAATTACAACAAGTGTTCCCAAACATTTTGTTATGGATTTCATCTAGATGTTCATTATGTGCCATACGATATCGAACAATGTGCAGTTTTATTACCTGTACTAGATGTTCTCAGTGAAGTGCTTTTTAAAGTTGTACATGTTGCTTATTTAGTTTCTCTCTTTTAAAAAGGCTGGGGGTTGTCTGCATTTTGCTAGTTGTTGACATGTCATTTAAGCTTGCTGGTCTTTTGAATGTGAGAATAATTTCAGCTTTTCCTGATTGTTTTCATTTGTTCTACTTTAGACCTATTCCAGATAGATTAGTTGAATTGTTGCCTAGACACTTCAACAGTGTAGTGCTCTCATACTCAAATCTGGCCCTCAAATGCAGGACCCATGTTCTCATTACAACTCTCTAATCCAGCATTTATTTAGACTTGGGACACGAGGTGCAATTAATGATGAGGTAGAACAGAAAACAAACAGGCTCCAGCCCACGTAGGGTAAGATTAAGAATCCACCCCGTAGTGTGTCCATTCAACAGGTTTGGTATATTGCAATGTACACGGCCAAACCTAGGGGGCAGTATAGAGCAGAGAATGTGGAACAGTTGGAGAGGAGAAGCAGAAAGTGGAGTGATGACAGAAAGTACGAACAGTGCCCCATCTTTGAATTATTTATCTGCAACAGCCTTTACCCTTTTCATGATTTATGTCTTCAGTCCCATCGACTACTATTATCTTTTAAAAAGATTGTTTTATTTATAATGACATTACCATGATTTCCAAAGACAGACAAGTGTACTACAGTTCCATGGTTATGAAAACAAAATGGGGTCGGTAGCACCTCTCTTTCTATTCCAACCTACAGCCCTGAACCAGCCAAAGTTAGACCAGTTTCCAGTCTCGTCTCCACAGTGCACAGGGGTGGGCAAACCAGGGACAATTCCATCCGAACAACGGTGGAATTAATGATCTAACTTTTTGTTTTATAATTGTTTTAGTGTGTAATGTAATGTTATAATTTAATTATGAAACAATTTGTCATATAATTGTCTAAATCAAAGTTGAAAGTATGTCAAAATTATAATGGACTTAACTGACTTTCAATTACGGACATTTTCTTGCCTGTAAATGGATTTTGCCATGCAAATAATTTATTAACAAAAAAATTTGCTTTTGTATTAAAGTTCAAAATCTCAACAGACAACAAACAGCACAACAGACTCGACAAAATACTGAACAACATACAAAATAACAGATATTACAACAGATAGCATAACAGACAGGGCAACAGACAGTATAACAGACAGGACAACAGCCAGAACAAGACAGGATAACATTAAAAATAACAGATAATATAGGACAAAGGACAACAGACATGATAACAGACAGGATAACATATATTGCAACAGACAGAACTATATACAAGACGAAGGACAACAGACAGGACAAAAGACATTACAACATACAGGACAACAGCCAGGACAATATACAGCACAAGAGATGGAACAACAAACAGGATAGGTCATGGCTGTCATGACCCTGTACCATGACTGATGGCCTGTTCCAGCATGACTGCGCCCCTGTGCACAAACCAGGGTCCATAAAGACATGGTTAGATGAGTTTGATGTGGAGGAATTCGAGGGGCCTTCACAGAGCCCTGAACTCAAACCCCATTGAACACCTTTGGGATGAATTGGATTGGTGATTGTGAGCCAGGCCTTCTTATCCAACATCAGCACCTAAATGGGCACAAATTCTCACAGACACACTCACACCTTACACACTCACCTCACACACTCACACTCACCTCACACACTCACACAAGCTCATATGGGTGTGTTGGTCAGTTGTCCATACTTTTGGCTATATAGTGTATCTTCGCCGTTGTCAGCTCACATCTGTTTTCAGAACATGCTCCAACCATACATCCCGACACCAGCTCTTCGGTCTGACACCTCTGCGCTCCTGACTGTCACACACCTTTGGGAAGTCAGCTCCCAATCCAAGCAGTCAAAACTCTTCTCCATCCTGGCTCTTCAATGGTGGAACCAGCTTTCACTGGAGGCTAGAACAGCAGTCTTTACCCATCTTCAGGAAACATCTGAAAACCTTCCTCCTCAATGACTACCTAAATTTATTGAAATGCACCTCCTCTGTTGTCTTTAAAAATGTATTATTTTTCACTGCTTTTTGCCTAATTAGTTTTTCTAATATTGAATGCTCTTAATGTTGAGTCATGGTTGTTTCACTTAGTTTCTTTTAAGTCACTCTGGATAAGAGCATCTCTAAATGACTAAAATGTAAATGTAACATAATCTGAGGCGATTGTGATCTGATCAGTCCGCCTTCACTGTTAGCAATAACATCACTTCTCTTTTCAAAGTGTTATTTGACACAAGTATTGATTTTGCATGTCTGCACCTCTGCCACTACACACATTGTTTTCACCATATTAATTGCAGCCAGTAACATCAAAGTCTTTTTACCAGTGTGCGAGTTCTTTCCCTTAGCCATACGATATCGAACAATGTGCAGTTTTATTACCTGAACTAGATGTTCTCAGTAAAGTGCATTTTAAAGTTGAACATGTTGCTTACTTTTTAGTTTGTCTCTTTTTTAAAAAGGTTGGGGTTTGTCTGCATTTTGCTTGTGTTTGGTGTTGACATGTCATTTAAACTTGCTGGTCTTTTGAATGTGATAATCATTTAAGCTTTTCCTGATTGTTTTCATTTGTTCTACTGTATACATATTCCAGATAGATTTTATTCTTTTTTCATTATTGTCCGTTTCATTATCTTTAGATGATTTACTAGATGCAGAACTAGCAGAAGATAGTTGCCTAAGAAAATCAATTTCGGGGCGCAGATGGCTCAGTGGGTAGGGAGTCAGACTTGTAGTCAGAAGGTTGCCAGTTCATTTCCCGACTGAGCCAAATGTCGTTGTGTCCTTGGGCAAGACACTTTACCCTAATCGCTCCCAGGTTGTTGCTGTAAATATGAAATTGTTCTTAGTCAACTTACCTGGTTAAATAAAGGATAAAAAAGTAATAATAATTGCAACATATTAGCAGGCCTAGACAATTCAATAGGGTAGTGGGTCTAGCCAATTCACTATAATTCACAAATTATTAATCTGCAAAAGCCATTTCCCTGTTCATGATTTGGGTTTTTTATTTTTATTTTATTTAACCTTTATGTTTGTCCACCCACCCGCCTCTTGAGCATCAACAACAAGTTCTCAATGGAATTAAGGTCTGGGGAGTTTCCTGGCCATGGACCCAAAATGTCAATGTTTTCTTCCTCGAGCCACTTAGTTTTCAGTTTTGCCTTAAAACAAAATGGGGTCGGTAGCACCTCTCTCTCTATTCCAACCTACAGCCCTGAACCAGCCAAAGTTAGACCAGCTTCCAGTCTCATCTCCACAGTGCACAGGGGTGGGCAAACCAGGGACAATTCCATCTGAACAACGGTGGATTTAATTATATAACTATTTGTTTTATAATTGTTTTAGTGTGTAATGTTATAATTTCATTATGAAACAATTTGTCATATAATTGCCTAAATCAAAGTTGAAAGTATGTCGAAATTATAATGGACCTAACCGTCTTTCAATTTTCTGGTCTGTAAATGGATTTTGCCATGCAAATAATTTATTAACAAAGAATGTGCTCTTCTATTAAAGTTCAAAATGTCAACAGACGACAAACAGCACAACAGACTGGACAATATACAGACTAACATACAAAATAACAGATATTAAAACAGATAGCATAACAGAAAGGGCAACAGACAGCATAACAGACAGGGCAACTGACAGGATAACAGACAGCGCAACACACTGCACAACAGACAGGACAACATACAAAACAACAGATATTAAAACAGACAGCATAACAGACAGGGCAACAGACAGCATAACAGACAGGGCAACTGACAGGATAACAGACAGCGCAACACACTGCACAACAGACAGGACAACATACAAAACAACAGATATTAAAACAGACAGAGCAACAGATGGGATGACAGACAGACAGAGTAACAGAGGGGACAGCAGATGGGAGAACAGAAGGGACAATATATAGGATGACAGACAATACAACAGACAGGACAACAGACAAAACAACAAAAATAATAACAGAAAGAACAACAAACATTATAACAGACAGGACGACTGACACAAAAATAGACAGGACAACAGACTGGAGAACAGGCAGAATAACAAACAGAATAACACACAGTATAACAGACAGGAAAACAGAACAACAGACAGGACAGCAGGCATGCCAATAGACAAAACAACAGACAGAGAACAGATAGGACAACAGACAAGACAACAGACAAGACAACATTACAGTAGCTCATTTTACATCCGATAACATTTGATATTGTCCTGCCGCTACTATAAGCCAGTGTGAAATGTGATACCATGTTGAGGGACAGAGACACAGAGAGACACAGAGAAATATAGAAATTTAGTCAATGACTCATAAACAACCAATCAGTTTAATCAGATCAAACCTTCACATTTTATTCATCACAGATTATTTTCATAGCAGACTGACTTTCAGATATTGCCAGACTCCTAATAACACTGCTTGACTACCAAATGGCTTCCTTTTTCCAGTGTAGTCCACTACTTTAAATCACGGCCCTATGGACAGAGGACCCCCCAGTCCCTACATATTCCCCCACTGTCCTTGATACCTAATATAGAGCATCATTTGGGATACAGTCCCTGTTTCACGCCTCAACAACCAGAAATGATCAAGCTTGGAGTTTTGTTTACCATCACAGCCGCAGGTTGCCTCTGTTTTATCCCAGTGATCAGTGATTTGTCTGCTTCAACACACAAGCATTTACCCAAACTATCCATCAACACAGATTACTTGATATCCCACGCAGACAAAAAGTTCCCATTTTTGGATACTTGTCAATATATGTAGACGTCCGCTGACCTAGTCAAAGCACTAAAAATAGCCTTGAAACTGCATCCAGATACAGTACATACAAGTTTTATGTTGTGTGGATGAAATAGTAAAAAAAGTAATGCAATTTAAAATATTATTTTGTTCCGAAAATGATCTATTATGAGAACGGCGGGTGGTAGCAAACTGCACAGATTCAACTGAAACATGCCCTGATTATTACCTCTACTTGCATTGCAATCAACAATGATAACAGTGGGCTTATTCCATTTAAAATCGCGGATCGAATCCCAATTTGTACATTTTATATTTTTAATTGTGATGAAAAATTATCAACACTACATTTGTAACTTCCAATGAACTATGCTGGTCCGTTTTTTAATGTAACATTTTAATGATGCAATGGATTGATCAATGAACAAGCAGTTTCTCTCTCTTCAGTTTAATTCTCTCAGCTATCCAGTCAATGAACACTATCAGTATCTGACAACCCATATTTATGTCTGACCAGCAGGTGGCAGTTGTGAGTTCAAGGCTTAGAGAAACCGAATCGTTTATCCGCCCGATTAGATGAAGCCTGAAATGCTTCATAAGGCCTTGATTTCATTTTTACTGATTTCGTTACCCAAAGGTCTCACTATAGAATACTTGCAATCTTGAAACTTACATACTTGTGAACTTGAATACAGAGCTCGTATTTGCACAGGATCCAGAACATCCATACACAGGGACAATGTCTGACAACGGAACAGGAGTAAACTAAATGGTGAACTAATGATAAATGCTAAACAGGTGTGAACAATGAACCAAACTTAACAAAGCACAGGAAAGACCATATAAGGAAATGAAATGACACAGTAGGTGGAAACCAAAAAGCCAGAATGGATATACCATACAAAACACAGAAACCACTGGGAAAACCTGACAGAATACACTAACAGTACTACACAAAACACAAGGGAAAACCATTAATGAATAAACTAAAACAAGACAGAGAAACACTAGGGAAACCATGAATGGAATAACTAGAGACAAGATACAGACACACAGGGGAAACCATGACAACAAGTCATTAGATGATGCCCTGTGCATTTCTTTTAGAGCAACACTTCTTTCTGATTCATGATTGATGTTTTGTTTTGAGGCTCCTTTTTTTGTTTGTTGGACCGACTGGTTTCTACGAGTTCTGCTGCAGGATTAGAATGTTGTCTTCCATTTTAGTTGCTCCAGAGATGTGCTCAGGCCAAAAACAGTACCTGTTTGATGTGATTAAAGGGAAATAGATCATACTGCAGGCGGCATTATAAAAGTGTGTAGAACTAAAGAGTGAACGCTTGGTGCAAGACACATAGGTACTTATGAACAGATTTAAACTCAGAGCAAATCGTTTGTTAATCTACCGCATTCAGGGAATGATACAGTTCTTATCGCACTCAAGCCTCAAGGCTTTTCACCAAAAACTATTCATAATCCGTTCCAGTTGCTGTTGCTACTAACCCTGGTTAGCAACATTTCAAGTACTATTTATTCTTCGCCTACCATTCTCAATTGTACATTGTTTAGCGCATTTTGTCTCAACCACAAATCCCATGTCCAATGATACACTATGCTGATTGACAGATTTGTAGAATAAATTCTGCTTTTGATTTTTACTTCATTGTTCGCTGTAGTTGTTCTTGCGCTCTCCCTTTGTAACTCATCCTGTCCAATTCCCCTTTAAGGGTGACCCCCATTTCTCTGTCTTACCCCTTCCCCCTTCCCCTTAGTTTTGCACGTTCATGTGAGAGTAAGGGCTATCCCAATTCTCATTTTGATCTAGGGGTAGGGCTAAGGGGAAGGGGTAGATACCCGTTAAAACCAAGCATTTTCGAGAGCTTACTTGAAACCAAGGGGTACCCAGAATACACTGCGCAACAATGGCAGCCAGATCAACAAGAGAGTCAAATAAATGTATTTTCGTCTTAAATAATTGACTTAGAAATTACGACAGACTTGTTTTGTGCTTCACAGTCCTGTGGATATATATTTGCAACCATGTTCTTAATTGAAACGTTTTTAAAAATCGCTAGTTTCGTTACATTGCAGATGTGAACAACATTCACGCATGTCAATGACTAGCCTTGAATGGACACCATGCATGTCTACAGTTTTAACTAAACTACATTAGCAGCGGATTTCGTTTGATATCTTTAAGTTTGTGATCAACACTTTCTGCCTCTGGTGATGTATCAGCCAGCTATCGACGATGTATGATACCATAACTGTAACCAAGTGTTGTCTCATTTCATAGGGGTATGTTTTCATCCCTATCCCTTACCACTCGGTTTCGAGGGACAAGGGCTAGGGTTAAGATGAAGGGGTAGGTGTAGGGGAAGGGCTAAGACAGAGAGAAGGGATTCACCCTAAGCTTCGTCAATCCCTCGCAGGTGCGGAATGGTCAAAAATCAATCACATGCTTCTTCCGAGCACGGTTCGCTTAACCGTACAATCATTATAATCCTCGGAACGGAACGTTTTTGTTCTTTTGACTGAACGATTCAGAAGAGATCAGTAGATCAGAAGAGTCAAAAGAGAACATGCCATTAATAAGGACTTGTTGGTAAAACCCTGTATCGTAAAATGTCAGCATCATTAAACTCACATCAGTCACACTTAATATTTGTATTTTTTAATCTTACCATGTTTCATGTTACATGTGATGATGTCCAATGTAGCATAACACCATTGTTACAACACCTATTATTTTAGTTTCATCTGAATCCTAATGCCTTGTTGCTGCCTATACAGCGCCCTTCTGACCAGGGCCCCTGTGTATAGTAGTGTGCTATATACACAATAGGGTATGATTTATGATGCATACGTCAACTCATTCAAGTTTAATGCACTACAGAGAAGGCTGTTTTAGTAAATAATAAAATACATTACATTTTTATTTACAGTTTTAAATGAAGGCAATGAGTGAATTAAGCATGTTGTAGGTCCCTTCCCAATGGATTGCTACTTCCTAGCAAGTGCACTACTACTGGTCAAGTTCTTATCCTAGTCTCGTGCACTAGTCTTGATTTCCTCTAGTATATAATGTGGATTCAGGTACCCAGTCAGGTCTACACCAGAATGAGAGAAAAGAAGTAACCATGGGAGATAAAGTGTTCCATTTGTTCTGTTCAGTTAAATTTCAGTTCCATTTAGTTTCATCGACATTAACCTGGAAGATGTCGTTCTCCTCCACATAGAAATGGCACATTTAAAAACATCACCCGCTCATAATTCCCTCTCCTTTTGTTCCCCTATTCCCTCTCATTAGCCATTCTCCATCACGTCCCATCTCTCTTCCTTCGTCTCATTCTCTCCCTCCCGTCCGTCTCTTAAACCATTCTCCATTAATTCATCGCTCTTCCTCTCTTTGTCTCATTTCCTGCGTGTGCATATTTCTACCCTGATGTCAGATTTGATATATTCCACATTCCACATACTCTATTGTGCATTCAACTAGATGATACTCTATTGTGCATTCAACTATGACACTCTATTGTGTATTCAATCAATCAATCAATCAAATTTGTAAGCCCTTCTTACATCAGCAGTTGTCAACAATGCTTGAACCTTCTTCCTATATGTACCCTTGACCCTTGTCACCTAGTACTATTTCAACCAGCCAGGAAACAATGAATAAATAGTTCAGAATTACCTGCAATCGCTCTGCACTTTCTTTCATTCTCCTCTCATTTTTACATTCTCCCTCTCACCCGCCCCGTCCTTGTCTCTCGCTCATCCTCTCTCCCCCAATCCAAGCCTTTTTAAACCTAAATGAATATGAGTGACTGGTTGTGAAGACATTTCCTCAGCTGCCACCTCAATGGGACACTTCCATTCCCGGTGGGGGGGTCCTGTTCAGCTAGGTACCCTGGTATGAAGACAGCCGATTGGATCAGGAAGTGATTACTCTACAGGGGATTCTTCATAAGGGTGATTAAAAAAGATGTCACTCAACCTGTTTTTCCACTGATCAAACCAGTGTTCTGGTAACCAAAACTATATGGAAAATGTGTTCCAATATTGACAGAATTCACTAAGCGAATGTTTCGGATAACAGGTTCAAATTCAGATTACATGCTTGCTAAATGTCCTTTGTGATATCCTACATTTGCATGGACTAGAATGTTACGTGGAAACAACAGAATAATTATGTGATGTCAGCAATTGGCATTTAAAAAAAGGGACCATGTTACTTCAACTATTATTGATTCCCGATAGCTATAACAATGATCGTACATGAGCTCTGGGAAGATTCTTGAGGACGGGGGATTCTGAAGCACCTCTTCAGAATGAGGTGAACACATCGGCCAGCTTAAGAGATGTGATGCTTAAGGGTCTACAGGGAGGAAAGTCAGGTGTGATGCAGAGCCATGGGTTTTTTCTCCTGGAAGAACAGATACTCTTTAAGCATCTGTTAGATTAGTGCCGTGACCCGGATCAACGGATAGTGTCGGGTGAATGCAGGGACTGCTGTTGTGTAGATTTGAGAAGTGAACATGGCACACAGAGGCTAAAACCTCAGCCTTAAGACCACTGGTTCAAGCCCTGCAGGGCCTGTCGGATTGTATAGAATGACCCTCCAGGCAGCATGGCGTGCTTAGCAAATTGTTAAGGACAAAAAATATTTACTAAGAACACTGTAAACCTCAAATTTCCCCCTTTCCTTTCAGAAAGTACAAATATTGTGCTTCTTATTTTCCATATTACTTACAGGTATCATGATAAAGTATAGTTCACAGCACAGTGCATCGCTACATTCATTGATACAGAGATACAGGCAGCGGGCGGCATCGTCATAGTTACAAAGGATGCATCCAAATTGGCACCATATTCCTCCATATGGCCCTGGTCTACAGTAGTGTACTATATAGGGAATATGGTGTCATTTTGTGTAACAAGCAATACCACATTAGCAGGTTAATTAATGGCAGACACAGAGATGGATAGAGATTTTTTGGTTCCAGGTCAGAGCTGGGGTCAACCCCAATTTAAATCCAGTCTGTTCAGAACAGGGAATGACCAATCAGTGTGGAGAAGCCTTTACACTCACACGGGAGGGGTAGAAATAGGATTGACCCCAATAACCTTCTGATTGGTTGATTTACAGGATGGAGGGGAGACATGACAGTTAAAAAGAAACCACAGGAGAGTGAAAGATGGAAGACAGGACTGACGCAGAGCGAGGGATTTCTGTCCTCCTTCTGTTGATCTGCACGTTCTACACTGAACAAAAGGCAGCTATCTTTTCTGGTCATGGAATAAAGATTCATATGTAATGCTGCATGGTGGTTGTCAGTTCAAACCTGTACCTTTCAGAGTCCCGTGTCACTGCTCGTCTCACGTCAGGGGCCACTTGGATGTTCATCTGACCTTCTTCTTCGTGATTTTCTTTTTACCCTCTCTCTTTCTCTCTCTCTTTCACCTTTCTCTCTCCCCTCATATTTCCTCCCTGTCACTATCTCTTTCTAAATACCTCTTTATTTCTTTATTTTGTCTTCACTCTCTACCTTCATTCTCCTGCCTCTCATTTCTTTAATTTATTTATGATCACATTTACCCCAACACTTTCCCTTTTCACAACAGTGTAATTAATGGCAGCAAGCAACCAGTTATCTCCTCGCCACATCGCAGCCACTTACCAGCATTTACAGGAGATTCAAAGATCAAGATGCGCCCTAAGATGCGATTTGTCTGCCAGAATTAAATTTACCTTTATTATATTGTATTTTTCTCCCTCCCTCTTACTTCTCTCTCTCTCTCTCCTTTCCGACTCCCCAGGCTTTTTTCGTGCTGAAGCGAGACTTCTTACTGTCTATCAGTGAAAATGAGGCAGAGAGGAGAGTCAGCTTTTTCCTGATTACTCAGTTTTTGGTTTTTATGTCCCGTCAGCCAGTCAGAAAACAGATAGTTACCATTCTATTGATAGATTCTGACAGCCCTGGCATTTTCTATCTGTTCCCCCCTCCCCTTATTTCTGGAACAATAGCAATTTATTTCAAGACCTGATATAATTTACTGTCAGTGTTTAGTCTCTTTTCCCCACCACTCTCCATCTCTCTAGCCTTCTTTTCCCTTGCTTGCTACTAATCTTTCCACAAAAGATCAAGCTGCAGTAGCTGTACGTTCCGTCCCGTTATCGACATTATGTAAGGATTTATGTCCTTCTGTTTATCTTACATCCTGATTCCCCACCGTTTCCTCCAACGGGGCTCCATCCAGAATGGCATCCGTGCCCCTTCACACGTGTTTGGATGCATTTCTAATGTCAGCAGGGTCTTACAGGCTGAACTCCATTGCAGTGACTCAACACATTACCTTTCCTATTGCAAACTCACCTATTGACTTGTACAAATACCAAGGAATCACGGTGAACAACGACATGCAATCGCACACACAAACACACACTCTCCTCTGTCGGCTCGTCATCAGTCCACCCATGTCAGCAGGTTTCCTACGCAGGACACCTAAAACCTTTTCACATTTTCTCATTTAATTCTTTTGTTTTATTTCAACCTTATTAAAAAGGTACATCCCATATATCGGCCCAGCAGACGGACTCTTTCCAAAGGAGATATTTACTTGCAGTTGCCATGGATACGTCTCAAATGGCACACTGCGCCTTACACAGTGCACTTGATGTGTCCAGAACCCTGACAGGAAATATGGTGTGACTTTGGATGCAGCCAAAACGGCAAAGTTGGGACTGAATAAGGGTCATCATGACCAGTTTATGGCTAACCCAACCCACCACTTAGGAACTATAGCAGTCGCAACTTTAAGCTCCTCTCATATTTTCTCTCTCATACGCTTCCTTTATTTCCCATCCATCTCCGACATTTCCCCTTAATCATGCATTCTGCGAACAGCAGTCTTATCTCTGCATCCCACCACGCAATCACTCCTTTATCTCTCCCTCTCTCTCTCTCTCTCTCTCTCTTTCTCCACCACTCAGTCACTCGGCGTCTGTTGCTCTTGCCTTCGTTCAGTGACACAACTCGTCTATCTCTTTGTCCTCCTCCCTCCCTCCCTCTCTCTCGCTCTCCCTCCCTCTCTTTCACCCTCCCCTTCTTTTCCCTCGTGTCTGTTCCTCCCCTCTATCGCTTTGTCGTCATGCTCTTCTCCTTGCTCCCGCGCTCCGTCCTTGTTCTCTCTCTCAGAGGTCGGTAGCGTTGAGGTGGTTGGTCACCCCATCCTGGGCCTCCAGGTCTATTTTTGCCCCCCGTCCACCCCGGCCTGCCTCTTTGCCTCCTTCCTCGGCGACTCCCACCTTCCCACCCCCTTTTCTTCCCCCTCCGCCCCCCTTCTCCCCCGCCCCCTCCGGGTGAACGCTGTCCATCCTCTGCTCGCAGCGGAACACGGTCAGGAAGGCCGTCCGGTAGTTGCTGTTCATCCAGCCGTAGAGCAGAGGGTTGGTGAAGGTGGAGCACATGGCCACCACGTGGAAGAGCGTGTAGAGCAGGTGGAAGTCCCTCATGTACAGGACGGAGCTGTCGATGTCCGTGGCCAGCTGGAAGGCGTGGAAGGGCAGCCAGCTCACAGCGAACACCACCACCATGGTCACCAGCATCTTGGTGGTCTTGCGGCGGCGGCGGTGGCGGTCGTTGCGGCCGGCGGGGGAGACGTGCGAGCGGAGCTTGGACCAGATGCGGGCGTAGGCGAAGGAAATGATGGCGAGTGGGAGAACGTACTGGAGCAGTAGCATGGAGATGGAGTAGACTGCCCCGTCCGTAGAGCTGCCGGGCCACTTCTCCGTGCACACCTGGTGAGGGACAGCAGAGGGTTACATCCTTTGCTGATTCAGCTGACGACAATGTCATGCTATCACCAGCGTACGTAGAGACATGTTTACTCTAAGGTCAGAACATAACAAAATTAAACAATAAAGACCCAAGATTTCTCCCCAGACTAAAATGTGTCCTTGTTAGAGAGGCTTCCATTAACTACAACTCTGTTCTATTAGATCAGGGCTGCTCGGTTCTGTTCCTGAAGCGCTACCCTCCTGTAGGCTTTCATTCCTAATTCAGAACACCTGATAGTAATTAGCTGGAGGAAACACTTAATCAGGTCTGTCACAACTGGGGATGGGGAGACAAAATACAGAATGTTAGCTGTCCAGGAACAGGGTTGAGCAGCTCTGTATTATGTGTCTATGGGACTCTCAATCCATGATGTAGCAAGAGATCATATCTCAGATAGGGATTATTTTGGCATGTTTTTATCACCAACAGGTAACGTTCAATAATAATAACAGCTGCAGTAAAGTATAAAAGCTTCCACCATCTTCTTGTTCATTTCTTCAACTAGCCATCTATTTGTGACAGCATGTAACCCTGCTGAACACTGTATAAGTAATATTGATGTTGTATTTTGGTCAAACATAAAAATGTCCATATGTTCGCCGAGGACCAGTAGCATATGGATAGTTAGTAGTTTAAACCATGAAAGCATATTGGATTCTTGGAGAGTGGAAATACTTTGCCTTCCCTTAGGTACTGGGCCATAGTCCTCTCTCTGGGTTTAGAGTGACGATACGGCACATGGAAGCAGCTGTATTGTTGGCCACTGATCTTCGCAGTGTAAACCCCTTTTTAGCACTGCGGGGGGGCTGACCTCATTAGTATAGGGCAATTTGTTTTACTTCTTTCTCAGTGACTTCACAGAATTTGAGACTGCAATTTTTTATTATTCATTATTTGTTCAATGAAGTGTGAATAAGTATGTTCAGCGTTTGCTGCTGGTATATCATGACTAATTAAGTACATTTTAAAAAATTTAACAAAGTTGTTGAAAATGTCAAAGGATTTTGTAATTATTAAAACAAAGAAGGATTGAGCTGAGTTAGCAATATTCTTAACAGCCTTTTGCTGACATTCCTGATTTTATTTATCTTTGTAGTAGTATACAGTAGTTGTATTTCTTATTTAGTACATCGGTCTCACTTTACATTGTTTGCCAGACATAATTGTGGCAGATTGGCAATCTCGTCTTTTTTGTATCATCTGAATGCATTTAGGAATTGCCAGAATACGAAAGTTTTGTCAAGTAAGTTGTCAGTTTAATAAATATTGTTAATCAGTCTACATACAGTATGTTAATGTGGCCGATTTTTTTGTCAGTTCAGTTGAAGTTGCTTGATTGTGTTATTGTCTGTGACTGAGCTGAGGAAGACATTCATTTATATCTTTCAGTGAGAGCATTGAATCTGTAATTAATGGGCACAAGGTCGTTACTTTAGGCTTGCCCAAGCCCTTGTTAGTTTACTGTGGGGGAGTGTAGGGACTGAGGAGCGGCATGCTAACACAGTTAACTGTACTAATGAGCAGACCCCGCTCAATGGGAATTAGATTACAGATTTTAGCAGCTCCTAAACTTCAAAGGACATTCATGGGGACTGAGTAGCAAAAGTGGGAATTACCAGAGGCCGTAGGGAGGTAGGACTGTCACTTAATGCCTGTTTATGCTCACAGAGAGCCTTAGCACTCTGTGTTAGGATGTTTTCTGTCCTCACTGGAAGCACAGACCCACCTGTATGGACTGGCCCGGAGCCAGGCTGAAGGTGCCGTACTCTCTGAAGATGGCCAACGGGCTGGCCAGGACTGCACTCAAAACCCACGTGATCCCGATCACCCAGAAGCACACGCTCTTCCTCATCCTGGTGTCCAGATGGTAAACTATGCACCTGCACATTCAATTAGTTCATTCATCAATCAGTCAATTAATACAGTATCAATTCAATTAATGATCAAACCACCCATCCAACGAAAACAAATCATCAATCGCAGTTAACCAATCACGACCGACAATTCACCGAATCGCCACCAACCGATCGCCGCCGTCCAATCGAACGGAGCTCGTGGAAGTCTCACCTGTGTCTATCCAGGGCGATGACGTTAAGCGTCACCGTGGACACGTGAACGGCCAATCCCTGTGCGTAGGGAAGAAGGAAACAGAGGACCTGGCCGAACTTCCACTCCCCCAACAGAGTGTAGACCAGCGTGAAGGGAAGGCACAAGGTGTTCACCAGCAGGTCAGCTGGAAGGAGAGACGCAACAAATTGACAATAGTTCAGGTAGAGAGACACAATATCCTCCAACAGGTTAGCTGACGACAGAGGGATCGATGAGAGAGAGAGAGAGAGGCATTGCTGACATCTTTAATTACCTGTGACAAAGACAGTGTTAGACGTGACACGAGGCTGGCTGCAGCTCATGACAGTTACATGACGCCGACAGGAAGACGAGCTCATCTGACGCGACTCCAGTCACGCCCCAGGCAAGGGCAGGACACGCTGACCAACAGTCACAAGAAACGAGCGGTCATCGCCAAAGTAGTTCAACCAGTTACATTTTGCAGTAGCTCGGTTATGCTTGAATGAAAGTCTAATCTATTACGTGTTTTCAGGGGTTAAGCCTTTCCGTAAAAATGTTGTGGTGTTGCTAAGAACTAAGACATGTGAAAGTGTGAAGAAAACAGGTGAAAAATTATCTTTCTTTCTCATGTTAAATATACATGCTTTATCCAAGAGGGCTGCACAGCATTAGGCCCGTCTTATTCTCACTTGAAACATTGTTTGAGTGTTTAGTATGCAAAGTCACACACATGACACCAGAGTGATCTGTTCTGGCAATTTGCAGTGTATAATAATTAACACTGCATATGCAAATGCAACCCATTTACATATGCTTCATGAAGCAGTTCCTGTGGGCACAAAAGCTTAAGTGTAGCTTGGCTTACTTTGTCGCTTAATAAAATGCATTTTCCCATTAACCGCCATCACTTAACTATGGCCCTACTGCCTAAACTAACACTAAACTTAACCAGTAAATGCATAATCCTATTTCAGACAGAAAATAGGATTATATTAAAAACCAACTCTTTAATATAGGAATAACATTATCAAACATATACAATCATTAATACTGAGTCACATGACTCAAGTCTTGGCATATGCTTCTGTACCTTAGGGGAAACCCTCCACCATAGTAGGATGGTTTATGAATATTACTTCTATTAACCACTCCGACATTTATGACTATGAAGAAGTATTGACAATGAGCTAGGTACGCAGTACCAAACTGGCCTGTGGGCAAGGACATATCCAATATGGAAACATACTACCTGGAAATATTTTGTACAGGATTTGTTCTCAGTAGCAAGAGAACTAACCTTGTCGACATTCTTTAATATTCACAACCCATATTTCCTCATAGACCATAGAAAGTGTGAAAACGCTGAGAAATTCACTCACGTACACAAAGTCCTGCAGGGTGTTGAAATTGTAGATATTTTCAGGGGGTAACAAAACCTTAACCTAAGCCTAACCCAAAACCAAATATTACATAAACAATGGGAAATGCATTGCTGTTTTGATTGCCAGACATAATGGGCCCATATTTTTCAAAAAGTAATTTCAAGTTTGCCAAAACACACCTTGAAGCGCCTTACATGACTTCAGGATGAATGTTCCACAGCCACACGTGTAGGTGTAATGTTTTGGGTATACTAAGAACTATTTGCCTCATGAAAGGCACCACACACTCTAAAAGAGATGACGTGATCTTCTCGTGATCTCAATCACATAGCCAGACAAAAATAAAAACACATCAGGATGGCTGAGAAGCAATACATTTAAACATTCTGAATTGTCTAATCGACGGTCAGACTGAATGTATTTAGTTGTGCCAGGAAGAAAAATGTTATTTAAACTATTTCTGAATTTAATATTTGGCAAACATTCACCCAGGGTAAAGTGGGCGATTAATTACCAACAATAAGTATTTTGTTTAAGCCATTGTGAAAATGTCGTTCCTCAGTGCTGCGGAGCCTTAACGTTTAAACACAGTTGGATAAGATGTTGCATAACATTTTTCATTAAATAAATATACACATTCTGCATTAATTGTTCATTCGAGTTGCCATTCTTTAATATTTCATTTGACTTAAACTGAACTACGTATAATTTATGTATTAATAAATGTTTATTCCATTAGGCTGTAATGAGTTCACACAATAGGAGATGGCCCCTTTCACTCAGACGCTCTGGAAGGCAGCACACTTCTGCTACGCAAATCATTGTTTGGAATCTCATTGCATACAGGAAGTGATGCGTTTGACTCATCTAATCAAAACCTAGTGCATAGCGAAGTTGCTTTGTGTTCGAAGTATATTATGCTAGAGAAACAATTTAATAACGATGGAGGAAAAAACTGAAAAAAATACAATTTGCATCATTTCGTAAAAGCTATTCTGCTTAAAAGTGGGCCGAAAAGTGTGGCAAACCCCGGGTGAACATCGGTACAGCTTGCTATCCACGTTGGAAGGAACATAAGGAGCAGAGGGGTTTAAACAGCGATACTGATGTGGCAATGATTTTTTCTGACAAATCGTTAATGCTAGCTTATTTTCCAATCCTCTAATAACGTTAGCTTGCTAGCATGGGGCCTTGACAACAAACTGAAGTCACACAAGCGACAGTTGGGTTTTCTGGGAAAGTGAAGCGGAAGTATAGTATTTCCTGTTCTTGAAAGTTAGATGGTTCAACTGTAAAAAGAAGTTGCCCTTTTTAAACCAGGTAACTTGCCCATTCTGGGATTTGATCTAACAACCTTTTGGATAATGGTAACATGCACTAACCTGCAAGCTAATTTATCTGAACACATTACACGAAAAAAAATACAGAAACTGAACAGGGCAAAATTCTATTTTTTACAGCCCTGTTCATAACAAGAAAGAAGAAAACCTTTCAGTTATACCGTATGTTCCACTTCCTAGAATCTGTTTGATGAGATGATAATGTCAAAATAAAAAATATAACCAACACGTGATATTCATATATTCAGCTGAAATGGGCAGAGGTTTTTTCAAATGAAAAAATTATATCATTTTTCTATCTCTTCCTTTGGGAATGTTAGAACCAATGGCAGACTGCACTCATTTTGATGTGACAGGTGAATATGTATTTTGTCCTTTTATTGTTACTCTATGCGTTGCAAATTCAGATTTATACAACAGGTTTAATGCATTTATTCATACACTGTACAAATTGAGATCATTTACTTTAAACATTAGAAGGACATTTTCGCCTAAACTCAGGTTGCATCTAACAGAAAGTAGGTCTAGGATACAAACAGGCTCATAGAGGGAATTTGCAAACTCACAGTCAGATGACGCATGAAGAAGCCTCATTAATCTAAGCCACCAGCGCTTCTCAATGACACAAGAGCTAATCGTATTTTTCCTCTCCGAAATGTAGCCTATTAAAAACCTAGGGCTATTGGACAATGTTGAATGTTAAAACCTAGGGCTCTGCTACCATGCAAAAACAGTGTCGCCTATTAAATTAACTGACATAATGTCTGAATGAGAGAGACTGCAGTGGAATCCTCTAAAGAGATAACATGTGCAATAAAGTGTACAACCAATAAAAAAATGTAAATGCTGTGGTAAAGCAGAACAACAATTGCTTAATAATTTAAGTGAACATTATGTATACCTTAAATTTTACTGGACACTACAACTACGTTTTTAAACCACTGTGGATAACACTTATGCTGAAAAGATATCAGTGCCTTTTCTTCTTGAGGAAACTGTTGGTTTCAGGTTGGATAGGACAATTATGAATATCTTTCATAGATATTTTCTTTAAAACCATTTAACTTTTGAAATATTCCGATGTTTCGGTAATTTAAAACAAAGAGTAGGATTCTTACAATGAACGACCTCACTCACTTGTATCACATGTCCTTTGTATGGTAAAATCTATTCTGGGACTCCCATCATCCTTTATTCATGGATTTTATTATACTTCCTTTTGGGGGAAGATATAGGCTCCCAGAATTCAAAACAAACAGGTCAAAAGCCTGCTTTATTACAGCTTCAATCAGCTTTTCTCACTGCAATATTACTGTGTGCTGTGTATTGTTGAATGTTGTTGTGGTTGTTGTATGTTTTTACAAATATTTATTGTCAGATCTTTATCATAGTATTTTGTTTTTGCGTTGTGCTGCATAAATGAATCTCCCCGTGGGTATAATGAAGACTCTCTGTTTGGAAGATGCGTTGTTAATTTTCTCGTCTCCTAGGCGATGTTCACACATATTGGGAAAATGTTTAATGGTCCAGAGAAAGATACCTTTTATAGATGCATTCTTGCTATTCTAATTTGATATCCCACAGACATTTACAAAAATGAACACAATTAGTGCATATTTGACACTGACAACCTGAGAAAAGGAAAAAGGAGAATAGACATAGATTGAAGGCTGTGACATTTAGATGAATACGATGTACGTTTTAGCTGCAACTGATGTTATCATGATCACAGTGTGAAACAGTGAACATCCATATCATTGGTGCTATTAGATTACTTTGGTACCAAAAGTTATCTGTCAAAGCTTGTTGTAATTTGACACTCCTTAAACGGTGGTTGGTATCATGGTTTTCACTCACACTTGACAGCTAGCGACAGTAACTAGGGGGGATTTGCCTTACTGATAGTTTGCTAATGTTTTTCTTGCTGTAACATGGTAAATATTGAATCAGTTGCTGAGTTGTGTTCTACTTGATTAAATATGTCAGATTTGTATTTTTAAACATCTAACAACGTCATTAACGTGTCCACTTTAAAACATCACTTAAACACCAGCGAGAACACACACACACACACACACAGACCCACACACACACACACACACAAGCAAGCAAGCAAAAACTTGCCAACAACTAGCCTTAATGATGTAAATAGTACACACAGACACACACTCCCATGAATGTCCCAGAAGCATAAAAAAGCATGACAGTGACACAGAATCTTAGTCACCACTCAAACAAACCTACAGGCATGGTCAACATGCCCCCCCCACCCACCCACACACACCCACACACACACACACTATACAAACATTAAACACACTATACACACACTTTACACACTGTACACACACTTTTCACACTGTACA
>JACXGM010016072.1:0-20821 GCA_016801145.1 Umbra pygmaea
GGTGGGGGCAGGATGTTGGGGTTGAGACAGGAAGGGGGGAGGGGGAGACAGGATGGAATGGGGTGGGGGTCCGGATGTGGGCTAGGAAGGGGGGTCACTGTATGGTGAAGGGGACAGGAAGGGGGGCTGGCAGGAAACGGGGGGCGGGTCTTAAATGGCTCAGCCAATCAGAACGCTTAGATCCACCTGTCAAATTAGGTGGTCATAATGTTTTGGCAGTCTAACCGCAGGGTAACCCCTATCCTCTCTCTGGTTTGTATCGAATAGTGGGTCAAATATCGTGATACGAACCGAATTTGTGTATCGTTACAGCCCTAATAGATGCTGATGTGGCAGGGTTAGTTGGAAAAATTGGACAAGAGTATAATAAAAAATAAAGCACCCAAGAGTGGATGAGAAGAAAACATTGGCAGTGGCCTTCTTTGAGTCCTGATTTAAATCCCATTGAACAACTGTGGAAAGAGCTGAAACTCGCATTTGGGAAAAGGCACCCATCATACCTGAGAGACCTGAAGCGGTTTGCTCAAGATGAGTGGGCCAACTACCAGTCATGTAGAAATCTCTTTCAGAGCTACAAACAGTGCTTGATTGCATTTATTGTCTCCAAAGGCTGTGCAACAAAATATTAGGTTAAGGGTACCAATATTTTTTACTTTGATATTTTCCCTTTTTTTACTTTTTAGAAATATGGTATGTCATAGTTAAAAACCAAAGTTTCGGCAATGAGTGGAGGTGTCATTTTCAAGTTATTTTTTTGCCGGTTATTCCAATAAACACACATCTACAGCCAGCCAGGTCTAGTCAAATTGATGACATACTCTTTAAAGGTGTAAAAATCCTTTGATAAATCAATAAACAGAACTGCACAATGCTTCCTTTTGTCCAAAAAACTTATAATGGCATCCAGTACCAAGGTAGCAGTGAAAGTTGTACTATGACCTGGTCTGAAGTCATTCCTATTCCTGAGGTCTACTACTCTACATTAGCACAGTCCTTCCTGGTCTGTGCAAGTCCCTCTCATACCTGAGTGTTCACATTTAACATTTCTGACAATAGCAACACAATATTAGCATGAGTTTTTATTTTTTCCCTTCAACTTAAATAATACAAAATACAGAAAATAGTAGACTAGCAAAATTTCACAATATCTACTAGCAACAAATGCATATGGACAAAATAATAATTTTGGGAAATTGGTTATATTGTCTCCGTATTATTCTTATGTTCAGTAAAAACATATATAAAAAATAATTTTAAAAATATACGTAAAATTTGGGTAGACAGGGCAAATTAATGGAACATTACGTAGTGCAGCTTTAAAGCTACATTTCTCTTTTTTCGTAATTGTAAAGGTATTTATTAGTCTCACATTTTAGTCCAGATGTGTAGTATATTGTTAAATCATTGTCTTAGCACAGTTAGCTTGAAACAGGACAGTGTTTCTCCTGCTATGGTAGCCATTGCCTTACAGAGCATCAGGCAGATAGCCCAAAGAAAATGTATGACATTCGGTTCGCTAAAACGGAGAAAGTATGGTTGCCAGATCGGTCAATCAAACCAGAGCTGTACAGTGATGTCTAATGAGGTTGCTGGGCGGGCCCAACCTCTAAACACATCAGAACAAGAGATAAAATATGAACCTTGACACTTCAGAGAAAACAGAAAGTACCAAGCCGGGGACTTTTTTTTAACCCAACAGCGCCTATGTTCACATTCTTTAGCACCAAGAGGCCTAAACAGCATATATATTCCCCAATATCACGGAAGGCTACCCTGGAAATCCAGAGTTCTCGCGAGAGCACAATTTGAATTTGCTCAGCAAGTTACTCTGGCACCGAGCAATTCTGCTCATTAACTATGCCCTTGTAGCCGAGCTGCACCAATCACATCGGTGTATCTGATATAGGCGTGCCAGAGGTGTGTTAAACGTGTATGAATGTGTGAATGAATGGGTGAGTGTGAGGCAGTGTAAAGCGCTTTGGTGGCCATTGTTGGTCAGAAAAATGAGCTATATAAATGCAGTCCATTTACCATTTTAACAGATGACGACAGCGCTGCGACCTCGAAGTCATTAGTAAACGTTGTAAGATCGCTATGGATGAACACCAGTTGTTTAAAATGGCTTTGGGCACTACAATGAACGAGTTAGACTTGGCTTTTTGTCTAAAAGAGGAACAGAAGACGGCGCTCAAATCGTTCCTTTTTAAAAAGGACGTTTTTGCTTTTTTGCCGACCTGATACAGCAAGAGTTTAATCTACCAGTTAGCTCTGCCATAGGGGCTCAGCGAAAAATAATTGGTGATAGGTTGTAGTGTTATCCAATTGTGTACAGTGAGATTTTCAAATGCATGCTTGGTGGCGCCCCTCGAGCTGGGTCATTTTCATTACTCGATGCAAGACCCTTATATCCTCTGGATTTGGGTCTGGATTTTTCTAGGCTAACGGAAGGCATCTTTAAACTAAAATACTTCTCTGTGCAAATAGTTGTTTGAATCTGACTTACAATTTGCCTGGTACTGTTGTTCTACCTATCATTTTATTTGTATTTTCTGTAAATTGTTGAGGCATACAATTGTATTTCTCTCTCTTGTATAGTAGCAGGAATTCTTTCTCTCTCCCACTGTCAGTCACAAACGATTGATCGGTTTTGGAAACACAACCCTGGCTGTCCTCGGCAAGTCCTGGTCGGCGAGGAGCAGTATGGTGCTCTTTAGATGTGGTCAATGGAAAAGGGGCATTTGTTTTTTGTTTAAAAAAATTATAAATATATAATTAACATATGGTAAACAAAAAAAGGACATTTAGCAGTACAAGAAAAAGACAAGACACACAAAAAGAGAAAGAATGAAATTACTACTAAGTCTGAAGAATAAATAAAATAAAAAGTAGCTAATATAAAATGGGGGGGGTAAAGAAAAAAGTAAGAATACATAATTTAAAAAAAACTATAATAACACCCAATCCAACCACTTGAAATAATCTACATTACAGTCTGTATATATCAGAGTTAGGGGTGGCACAGTTCACAAAACCCATAGTTTGATTCGTATCACAGTTTTAGGGTCACGGTTTTTGGTTCTGTACGGTTCTTGTTGTTATTTTTTCTTTTAATCTTAACACTCCAGAAATATATATATATCTTAATTATCCACAATTTAGGATACAGTATTAAAAGATAGTTATATCATGTAATCATGCACAAACGGAATTTGAAATATTACAGAATAACAAATGAATTCTGTTATTATTCTAGTTTGATAATGTGATAATGCTAGCTCCATTGACTCTAGCAGTGGATGTCTCTAAAATGTATATCATGAAACATAATCAACCACACTGTACACAAAACTATATTAGGCTCAAACAAACTCTTCAGGATTGTTTATTTGCTGGCAGTTGATAATGCTAGAACTAAATGCATTTCTTGAGAGGTTAGCTTCACATTGGGGCTATAACCAAAAAGTAAAAGTCCTGGGGCCTCATAAAACTTTGCGGTGGATTTGCGTCAGAAGTGGCGTACGGATGAAATATAGGACGTGCGTACACAAATAAATATTCAGATTTATAAAACTGTGCGCACGCACGTCCTAAGCCGTTTTCCTGTCATGCCTATAATTGCCCATTAATAGTCAGGGAAATGCCCAGAAATTAATATTCATTGATTGAGAAATCATGGCAAACAGAGAGAGGAAAACCAAGAAAAGAAACTTCACTCAATGTGAAGTAGAAAATATTGTTGGCGAGGTGGAAAAGAGGAGAAAAATTTTGTTTGAAGGGCAAAATGTGCCTATTACCAATGATGAAAAGGCGTTGGAGTGGCAAAAGGTTGCAGACGCTGTAAGAAAGTCGGACCGTGGCCCAAATAAAGTGGTCAGATATCAGTCGATGTCAAAGCGTCTAGCGCTTCATCGCGAAAGTGTGTCTGCCACGGGTGGGGGAAAATTGGTTACATTACAGCAACATGTCTGCATCACAAATTATTTGGACATTGATCAAATGAAAATGCTTTTGATTAATGAAAGCATTTTCATTCTCATTTGGTGCCCTTATTATTGCAACATAAGTGCAGTCAATAGCACCGATTACATTTGGGAAACCGGACATAACTGAAATTGCACTTTTTTGTTTGCCTGTTCAGCCGTGGTGTAAGGAAATTTTATGTAATCATGCGACACACCAATTACACCTATTAACACGTCTGGCATAACCCGGCTAAGGTTTGGCTGTGAAATCCCAGACCTGTCAACCAATTCCCTCTAAAAAGTGCCAGTCGCCAGAAATCCAAGTGTTGTAAGGACTTGAAGTGGGACTGGCATGGGGTGGTTTCTCCGAGTGCTCCTCTCGTAACGCTGGGCCCAATAGAGCACAGAGGTCCAACAGGACGCCCCGAGGAAATCGGAACCGGCTCATAAGCCACTCGTCCTCGTTCGCCAGCAAGTCTTCTTGCTGTCTGAAAATGTGTTCCCTCCGAATCCTTCCATTTGCCACATCTTCTAACAGCGCAAGATCAGCCATTGTTGATCATTACGCATTGGGTTGGCATAATGGCTTTTTATGACCATGCAGGTGATTGTATCTGATCAGCTACAGATGTCGGTATTCTTGTAATTGAAAAATGGGATTATGCGCAAATGGAATTAATTCCAGCTTTCAAAATGGTTCAGACATCCATCACGATGGAACAATTGGGAGTGACTGAATTGACATGTAGGTTGATCACAGACTTCTTGTCCAACAGAAAACAGCATGTGAGGCTGGGGAAACATTTCTCTGACTCCCTGACCATCAGCACCGGTTCCCCTCAAGGGTTCCCCTCTTCTCCCTGTACACCAACAGCTCCATATCCAGTCACCACATGATCAAGCTCCTAAAGTTTGCAGATGGCACCTCCTTCATCTGATTCATTTCAAATGGAGATGAATCTGCCTACAGGTTGGAGATTGACCATCTGGTGTCCTGATGCGAGAACAACCTGGAGCTCAATGCCCTACAGACAGTGTAGATGGTAGTGAGAGAGACGCCCAAGTTTACACACTATATATGTCTCGTCCCAATGTCGGCTCAAGCTGATTTAGAAAATTTAGCTGAAATCTATCATACTGTAAAACGCCTCATAATGTCCTCAATAAAGGTGGCGCTAGCTACAATGGTACATCTGACTAATGTGTTTTTGACTGATATATTGGCCATTTTCCTACTTAGCGTCAAGGAAGGTATCTCCACCTAAGTGTGTGATGTATTGTTCACTAAAGTGGAGAATGTACAGTTGGCAGAACTATCAAACTCCGAAGGGAAAATTCAAATGCGGGCTATGTTTGTGGACTTGTCTTCAGCTTTCGGAGCAAAAGTTTCCTTTCTCCATTAAAAAGTATGTTATATTTTAACTTTTACATTTACACAGGAATTCCTTTTATTTCTTCTGAAAAAAGTGAGCTGCCCCAGAGCTGCACAGTGACATCTAACAAGGTTGCAGCAAAGGACCAACATCTAGACACAGCATATGAGAGAAAGTACTAACCTAGATACCTCAGAGAAAAAGAGCACAAATCAGGAACCTGTTTTAGCTAGACAGTGCCTATACACACAGGCTTTCATCCTAGAGCATAGGTCTTCAACCCTCTCCTCAGGGACCCCCAGACGTTCCAGAGTTTTGTTGTAGCCCTGAACAGGGCAGGCACACTTGATTCATTTCTGAAAGGCTTTATGACTGGCTGACAAGCCAAATCAGGTGTGCCTGTTCAGGGCTACAACAAAACTCTGGAACATCTCTGGGTCCCTGAGGAGAGGGTTGAAGATCTACATCCTAGAGGCCTAAAATATCACAGAAGGCCTTTTTAATACCAATAGCTAAGGTATTCTATTGACCAGCTTGCTAAAGATGCAACATTTCATGATTAATCTGTGTGGTTACACACCTGTATTACAGGTTCAATTATTATACTATGATGGAATTTTGACTGAAAAATGCATCCTAAAAGACTAGTCATTTTAAAACGATTGTGCTGCCATGTCTAACTCATGTCACAAACTCTGGGAAGTCAGAGTTGTACAGATCCTAAGCAGAGGCTATGGTCTAGTGCTAACACTCCCAGCTCCGAAACATGTATGGCCCTACAGGGGGTTCAATTTCTCTCTCCGACACTTAAAACTCTCTATCGCACCTCTCTTGATCCACTCTGTTATTTCAATTTGTCTGAATAAGTGTAAAAAAATACAGTTAAATAAAATATTCTGCATTAAAAATACAGTTGGACAGTTCCAAACGAGATATTTACTTTGAACTCAGACATGTTGTGCAGTTCCATTGCATGTTTCCTAGTCGGATCTCAGAAAATCCCCAGCTCTGAGTTGTCTCGAGTGCAGCATTAGTCTACTATACTCAGGTAGACAATTTACATTATTTTGTGGGACTACCTTCTCAGTTTATAAATCAGGCTTTTTGGGAAAGTTCTGAATTGTAAATAAACGACCGTCATATTTTTTTGAAGTAAAACTGTTTAGTAATGGTAATTTATTGTATAGGTATGGCAATTGTTTCATACTGATAACCTTAAAATACGTTGTTAATTGCGTTAATATGCTTACGTCATGATACTCTTTGAAATGGTTCCTCATTCATTATACCTTGAGGGCGTGTATTTATTCACGCACATACACACACACGAACCACAGTTTTTGCTTAACAGTTGAGTGACTGTATGCGATCTGAAGCTCCAAAGTCCCATAATTTAGTTTTTATCAACGACTGTAGTTTTCAGCATTAAAATAAATGCCACTTTCATAAGTATTTACGGGCTTTTTGAGAATGCTGAAAACGTTGCACCTGGCTAGCACACAACAATTTAAGAAAAACTTGTAGAAAGTCGCCTATATAGATATTTGATAAATCAAACCAAGCCAAAAATCTCGAGTCATGTAACTTTAAACGTCGGTTTACGGTTTATTACCGAATAACTGGACATTTTGCTATAAACATACACAAACAAATCCAACTGTCTAACCTAAATTATCAAAATATATCCTATTCAATATAACTTCGATTTTTCCTTAAGCCTTAGCTACCTAGCGACCTAACCTCTAAGCAATTGGCCAAATAGCTACAGTAGCTTACATGATGGAAACTTCTGTGATTTCAGATCAAGTTACTGTAAACAACTTACCAACTCCATATTTCTCTTTTTTAGTTGGAATCCAGCGGGTCATTGTGCGGAAATAGAAGGTGCATAAATAATAAACTACATTAACAGCTGCACGGGTGGGACACTTTTCTCGTCCTGATCATTACAGTTCCGCCATCATGACTTTAAAAACGGGGAGGGAAGAAAGCTATAGGACGATAATTTTGACCTAAAGGGGGATTCTATTATCTGCCCCGGGTTGAATGCCCAAAGTGTTTCATTTATCGAAAAAAACAAAAGTATTAATTAAACTGAATTACATTATTAAGATATTTTTCTTTACCAAATAATAGTAAAATAATATTATACTATTTAGTGAGAATTATGAAGGCCTCACATACTTTTCGTTATTTTGTTATGAATATTCCTGTCTCCACCTTGGCTGTGTTTAAAAAACACACTTATTATATGAAGAGTGTTATATATTTATTATAAGTGTTATATGAATAGTGTATAACAATTACCGAAGTAAACCGTATTTTTTTAATTGCAATTCCAAACCGAAATGGAATATATTTGCTAAGCTTACCAGAAGTTCTGTTGGTGTTCTTGAGAGATGAGAAGCATGAGCATGCATCAGACCATATCTTTTCAAAATGGTCTGATTGCAGCAAGTATCTTTTTTATTTTGTTGAGTTATTAATTGGCTGTTTCTTTAAGACATCACTTTGCAGAACATTTCTATAATCAAATCAACTGTATACTAACTTAATATTTTATAAAAATCTGTTCTCATTGGCATCAGTGAACATTGACGGCTGTGTAAGTGTATTAAAAAACACAATCACAAAGTGATTTTACAAGCAGTAAAAGTAATGACAAATGGGCATTTAAAAAGAAACAAATGATTAAGAAGATTTGATAATTTCCCCATGTGGACCTGATGCAAAAGAGTAATAAAAGACAGATTAATATGATGTTAATCTGGACCATAATACATAACAGTTATGCAAGGAAAAGGGAATTGAAATGTCTCCCAGTGACATAATTAGGAAACTATTAAAAGGTGTAGTTAAATTGTAGAAAAAAATCTAATTGCTACCCATAAAAATGAGCCAAATATGAATATCTTGCAGCAGTGAGTCAAAGTGTTCTACAACGTTGGTCCTCAAAATTCTGTGGGGCCTTCATCGACCGCCCAAGTTTGTTGTGGCTTTTAAATTATCCGAGTGAAGAAGTCTAGTGCTTGAAATTTAGTGTACATGTTTATTGAGGTGTGCTAGCTCTGGAATAGATACAGTAAATGCATGGAACAGATGGGATTCTTCAGGAGAGTTTTGAGAACCACTTTATATACAAAACCATACTGGAAATGTTAGTGTTATTTACCCAATAGAAAAGCAAGGACAATTTACTGTTATTTAAGCACAGTTTCAGGTTGAATTTCTTAGTATAATTATTGCATAAGTAATTGTTTTCGTGTATCGATAAAAACAACTACTAAAAATATTACGTGAAACTCTAAGCATGGCAAGTTAGCTTTTTTTACTACTCAAAAAATCCTGCAATAAAGTTAACATATTAATTAAAATGTGAAATAGCTGAAGCCAAATTATCCTTTTTTCACCGTACATGGCATTTAACTTCAGACAGTCTCTGGGAAGTGTTAGGAACACGTAACTCTCCACAATGTCACACTAGACATTCTGAAAACACACTGACCTCTCTCTTCAGTAAAGGACTGACTCAAGCAACCATCAGACCCATGACGTAATAGTGAAAAATGAACCAATGAATGTAGTACTGACAACACCTCAGTGTACAGTATGTGGTTCCTCTTCTGATGGGTTCTAAAGGTGCGATCAGAATGAATGCATGTCGACCATTATGCAATGGCAGAGTGTTGATTTCAAGGCACGAACTATGAACACTGCATTTCAGACAACAGCATTGTTGCATTTCAATTGGCATTGCAATTCCACTAGTGTATTAAATCTACTGGAAGTAGCTATTGATAGTGTGGCAGAGATAAGTATTTTTGTTTGGATGTCAGAACAAGTCTTCCTTGGCTTGAAAACAAACTCTACAGAAGATACTGGTAAAGTTGCCAGCATAGCTGCTTGTGTTATGTTCATTTTTTGACACGCCACAAATATGCATAGCTCATGTTTGCATAGTAGCACGACACAGCCATTTTATGACAAAAATGACACTAAAAGGCTGCATTTGCTTTGACAGCATAGTAGACCATGCATTGATATGAAACACTGTGACTCGAGTTCATAGCATGTTCTGATAAAGGTGTTGTGTTTGTGCAAACATCACTTTTATAATGAATTGTCATTGTAAAAACAAGGGTACACACCTCCCTCTTCCTGTGACCAATGAAATCAACAGTCTTTGTACATCACATAGGGAACATAACTTGTCATTATGCAAAAAGAGAACCCGAGACTCAGATTTAACTTCAGCTGGTCACTTGATCTCTGCTGTTGCCAAAGCAAATGAAACAATGAAATATATGATTCATTGAAGTGGTTCAGAAACACTTTGATCAGATAATTAAATATTCCAAAATACTGCAGTTATATGTATTTGTTGTATTTTCTACTGTATTCATCAACAAGGGCACTGTAGGAAAAACAGTAGGATTCCTAGAATAGAGGAATGTTATAGAAATTTCATTAAAAAACTTGAAAATCCTATAGGATTCTTATGGTAAATTTAAATATACTATAGACATTTTATAGGAATATTATATCATAAAAAAAAACATAGATAGCCTACTATGCAATGACCTACAATCAATATAATAATCACAGCCAAATAATAAGCAGCTAAATATTAAAACACAATGTTGTGCAAAGACCACTAAAATATAATTTGTGTCTTGTATTAGGGGTTCCCAAACTTTTTAGCTCGACCCCTCTTTACATTGTCATCACAGTTTTTTGCAATTTATATAATATTTGTATTACAGTGGTAAATAAGAAAGTAAACACAATAATATTTGTATTCATGCCTACGCCCTCATCTCCGGAATTCGGTTTCGCCGGCCTAACTAGGCCACCAGCCCGAACTCCCCATACTTCCCGGCAACTCGGGGCAACACGATCCAACAAACCTACCTCTGCTGTTCACCTGATTACATTACCCGATTTAAAAAGCCCGTTTGTGCTGTATTGTCTCATGTTTCCTTACGAGTTGGTGGTAATGTTGACCATTATATTTTTACTATACTGTTACTCTCTTTTTAGAAATATCAAAAAAATTCTGCTTCCTTTCTTACTGAAGAACGTGAGATTCTCAATCTGTTACCTTACTCAGAATTAATCACATGACCCTGACACAGCATACATACACATTAACATTATTAATTGTCATTTTAGGGGTGTGCAGATCTGGTTATCCCTTTTGATCCCAGTTGATAATTGTAATCGTTATATCGTTCTATTGATCGCTCTGTTAAAAACCCTGGTCATAGAAATTCATGGTCATAGAAATTCACAAGCATGGTCTCAGCTGACCACATATGGAATTTCAACTATCAACAACTCTAACTAATGTTCAACAATTAAAAACTGTTGTATGGATGATATTTGACAGAATATTAATCTAGATTAATAATTAAGGGTGCTTGCCTGTGGCAAGCCCACTTACTATAATCTCCTATATACAGTCGTATGCAAAGGTTTAGGCAGCCCTGACAATTTCCATGATTTTCATTTAAAATAAATTGGGTGTTTGGATCAGCAATTTTATTTTGATCTATCAAATAACTGAAGGACACAGCAATATTTCAGTAGTGAAATGAGGTTTATTGGATGAACAGAAAATTTGCAATATGCATCAAAATGAAATTAGACAGGTGCATACATTTGGGCACCTCAACAGAAATATTACATCAATATTTAGTTGAGCCTCCTTTAGCAGAAGTAACAGCCTCTATATGGTTCCCATAACCTTTAATGAGTGTCTGCATTCTGGATGAAGGTATTTTGGACTATTCTTCCTTGCAAAACATTTCCAGTTCAGTTAGGTTTGATGGTTGCAGAGCATGGACAGCCCGCTTCAAATCAGCCCACAGATTTTCAATGATATTCAGGTCTGGGGACTGGGATGGCCGACTCTGTGTGTGGGATGTGTGCAGAAAAAACCTGCTTCCCTGCCACTACAGCGCCATTCACTTTCGTGGAGTTTGTAATATCTCACTGCAGAAATGCCATGTTCCAGCATGCTTCAAATCCTCCACCATCATCCTGATCCCTAAAAAGACAAAGATCAACAGACTTAATAACTACAGACCAGTCACCCTGAACTCTGTTGTTATGAAGTCATTTTAGAGCATTGTACTGTCACCTCAAAATACTCACTGACACGCACCTCGACCCACTGCAGTTTGCATAAAAACCCAACAGATCTGTAGACGACGCGGTCAACATGGCTCTACACTTCATCCTCCAGCATCTAGAATTGGAACCTATCCAGAATCCTTGTCTGACCCCCTGACCATCAGCACCGGTCCCCCCCCAAGGCTGCGTCCTATCACATGTACTCTTTGCCCTGAACACCAACAGCTGCACATCCAGTCACAACTCGGTGAAGATTCTAAACTTTGCAGATGACACCACCCTCATTGGATTAATTTCAAATGGAGATGAGTCTGCCTACAAGTTGGAGACTGACCATCTGGAGTCTTGGTGCAGCCAGAACAACCTGGAGTCAATGCCCTACAGACAGTGGAGATGGTAGTGGACTTCAGGAGAACCTCAGCTGCCCTTCCCCCCATATCCCTGTGTGGCTCCCCAGTTAAGTCTGTGGAGTCCTTCCACTTCCTGAGAACCACTATTGCACAGGACCTCAAGTGGGAGCTGAACATCAGCATTATCACAAAGAAAGCACAACAGAGTATGTACTTCCTGCGGCAGCTGAAAAAGTTCAACCTACACAAAACTATAATGGTGCACTTCTACACTACCATCATATGGTCCATCCTGACCTACTCCATCACCGTCTGGTACCCTGCAGCATCTGTCACATACAAGGGCAGGCTGCAACGCATCATTCAATCTGCAGAGAGGGTAATTGGCTGCAATCTGCCTCCGCTACAAGAACTACACGCCTCCAGATCTAAGAGGAGAGCAACAAAGATAGTGGCCAAGTTTATAATGGGGGACTTTAATAAGTGCACCCTCAAAAAATCTCTGTCTACGTACTTGCAGTATGTCACCTGTCCAACACAGAAAAAAATATCATTGACCTATGCTACGGCTCCATCCCCAAAGCATACTCATCCAGTGCTAGGCTCAGATCACAACACAGTCCTTCTAAGACCCACCTATAAACAGGTTTTGAAAAGGGTTAAGATTAGGGAAAAGCAGATCCAGTCAGTGTAGAAAAATTGAAAGGATATCTGGAGTATACATCCTGGACCATCTTCGAGGACTCTTCATCCGACTTGCACGAACAGACAGAGGCTATCTCGGGTTACACAGACTTTTGCTTGAGTGTGGTCATTCCAACTAAGACCATCAACGTGTACCCAAACAATAAACCGTGGGTGACGAATGAACTAAAGGACATACTAAATGAGAAAAAGAGAGTCTTCCCTTCAGGAAGCTTATAGAACAGAAAAGACACGCAAAGGAAGGTCAATAATCAGATTAATAAGGCCAGGTGTCAGTACAGGGACAAGGTACAGAGTACCCTGGCTGTGGGAAACTCAAGGGCTGCATGGACTGGTATAAATTTGATGGCCAACGCCTCTTCAGGACAGGGAAAAAATTTTACTTTATGGATGACACAGCATCCCTTGCTCTGGCCAACAACTTAAATGAACTTTGAGCATCAAGGAGGAGATGGTCCAGCGAGAGTTTGAGAGGATTAACGTACGGAAGAGACCGGGGCCAGATAACCTCTGAGGCAGAGTGCTGAAGCATTGTGCGGTCCAATTAAGTGGAATTTTCTGTTCCCTCTTCCAACGCTCAACGGACACTTAGGTGGTTCAACTGATTTGGAAAAAAACAAAACTTTTGGACTTCCCAAAGTCTCCCATCCATCCTCATCCAAAGATTATAGGTCCATTGCTCTCTCCTCTCTTTTAGTTAAATCACTTGAGCGGATCATTAAAACACAAATTATTAACTCCTGTAGACATGCCCTTGACCCTCTACAATTTGCCTACAGGTTGGGGAGGGGAACGGATGATGCTATTGTAGTGCTTTTAAATGATTTGTACACACACCTGGAGGGTTGTAAAACACATGCTCACATTTTGTTTGCAGACTTTTCATCAGCATTCAAAACAATCCACCCACAAATTTTAGCAAACAGACTTAGAGACAACTTCCAGCTCAACTCAACACTAATGAAATGGATCTTGGACTTTCTGAGTGAGAGGCCACAAATAGTAAGGGTGGGGAACAAAATATCTGGGGTCTGTTTCACTTCAATTGGAACACCACAAGGTAGTGTCTTGTCACCACTGCTACATATATTGTACACTGGCTGTTGTCGCAGTAGTTACCCTGGAAGTCATGTAATTAAATTTGCAGATGATACTGCTGTGATTAGTTGAACTGAACGTGGTCCAGTGTTGGATGAATTTGCTGACTGGTGTGAAGCCTCCCAGTTGCAAGTCCAAGACTAAAGAGCTGGTCTTTGATTTTAGATATGCGGCTCCCTCACCCACTCCGACTCGGATAAGAGGAGAGGAGATAGAAATGGTGACAGAGTATAAATATCTTGGTCTTATCATTGACCATAATTTACCCTGGGATCAGAGTGCTGATGCTGTCTTTAAAAAGGGCCAACAACGCTTGTATTTTCTTAGGAAACTTAATTATTTTAATGTTGATAACAAAATTCTGACTCTTTTGAGAGTATTCTCTCCTATTGTACTGTATGCTGGTATGGACATTCAAAAATCACCCATAGGAATAAATTAAAGAAGATTGCTAAAATCTGGGGAAAATTCATTGGTAAGCAACAGGTAGACCAGTACCAACTATATCTGATCAGATTGGCACAGAAGGCAGACAAGGTTTGCATGGATACAACCCATCCACTTTCAGTGGAGTTCAGGCTGCGCTCTTAGATAGATATCCTAACATCAGAACCAACCAAGCAAAAAACTCATTCATTCCCATGGCAATAACCAAATTAAATAAGATGGTGGGTGGGGTATGACTGGAGGTGGAATATATGTGAAGTACTGTGCAGTAGTTTCATTTATTTATGACCTTAGACCTTTTAGGGAAGTGCAACATACTCTTTTTATTGTATTCTATTTATTGATGTGTGTATGTTATGTGTTGGTAAATAGTGCTGTAGATGTTTGGGTCAATGTTTGTGTTGTGGATTACGTGTCATTATGCCTGTACTGTAAAACAAATTGCCTCTCGGGGACATTAACGTTTTCTAAGTCTAAGTCTACCTGTCCGTATACTGCGTCTTAAAGGTATTGTCAGAGTTCTGAGGAGAGGACCCAAAAGCAGACCAGACAACGTAAGTACGATTTGAGTGGTATATTGAAGGTAGTGAAGGATAGGGAAATGTTGCTGAGGAATGTATCTCTGGGTAGATGGTAGATGGAGAGGAAGGTGGTGATGATGGAGGGTCCAGTGCTCAGGTGCAGGAGGTAGTAGTGAGGGTGCCAGGTGTCCAGGTGAGTAGCAGCTGAATGGTAGCAGGTTATCCTAGGCAGAAGTACAAAATGGAATTACTGGTCAGGCAGAAAAAGTAACAGACAAAATAAATGCAGAACAGAGCTCGGGTAGGAATTCTGAGGCTTGTCTCGCATGAAGCACATACTAGTTTGGCTTAACGATCCAGAGGTGAGTGGATCTCAGGTCCTTCCTTAAATAGGAGTGACAGGAGAACATGAACAGGTGCGGTGACACGTGATGGTTATTGGCTGGCAGGGAGAGGAATGGATGGCCCCACCCACTCCTCCTGGAACAGGCAACATACAACAAGACAAGACAGACAACACAGAAACAGCGCTCAGGGAGCAGGGGTTGTTACAGGTATTTTTTTTACATCTCTTTGATTAATGTAGAAATAAGACATGCAACAATGGACCAGACCACATGGTAAAACTTATGGTACTTGGCAATAAATATCTTTCTGATTCTGATTCTGATGGGGAAAAATTATAACAACAAATCACAAGTAAATAAATTGCTCTATTCCTATGTATCTATGATATCACACTATCTAGTGATTTATATCAATGGTTACAGCTATGTACTGTGTATTATCAGTTAACAATATTACATCTAAAATGGTTTAGGCTCATGAACTCAGAGACAGCTGCCAGAGACAGCCATAATATACCTATGCATAACTTTTATAAACCTGTACAGTGGCAATAAAGCTGATTTTACACACTAGCTGAATGGGACCATATTTGGCAGCTGTTGTAGCCACAAAAAGGGTGGTGGGCAACTCCGTATTAATGACCATTGTTTTGGAATGGAATATTCGACATGCTCATATTGGTGTGATGATCAGTTTTCCACACACTTTTGACTATAGTGTATCTCTTTTAGGCCTTAAATCTTGTATCCAGTCCTCTCTGTGCGTAGTCACTCCCACTGTTGCCGAAATGTCATGATTTAAACTTACAATATGTATTTTTTGGCCGCCAGGTATGGAAAGCCATTTAAGTCAATATTAAATAAATAAATAAATAAATACATGAATAAATAAATATGGCTATACAATAATTCCTGAAATAAATAAATGACACAATAAATATATAACTACTCAAATATAAATATATAAATGCAGTCCAATAAAATAAATAAATTGTTTTTTATTTCACAATGTCATTTTTCAAAGGAAACCTTTTATTTATTTCAGGGGACTTATATTTCATAATTCCACATTTATTTATTTCAAGGCACTCTTATTTCATAATGGCACATTTCATAATATCCATTTGTTATATTCAAATGAATGGGGCATGGTTATCTCACAGATTGAAACCAAATCAACAGCACCTGTATTGAAGACTTTATTGAAAAACTCGGGTGGATAAGTGATCTTCAAAATATAGACATAGATATCAAAGTTTTAATTATTTTGAGACCGATTGACCACTGTTTGTGTGGAAAATGTCATAGAACCTTCATGCACAGGTGCAGAACATCTGCCTATGGAAATTGCAAGTGATATATGCTTGCTACCTTTGTGTTGTCTGGTCTTTCAACCTGAGAAATCGCGGATCTGTTTGGTGTGTCAGAGAGCACCGTTTAGAGATCTCCCATGAATTGTGCTGGGTAACACACCAAACAGATATTCTCAGGTTGATAGATCGATCTCCTCTGAGTCATGTTTTGTGACACACCAAACAGATCCGCGATTTCTCGGGTTGATAGACCAGATAACACATAGTTAGCAAGCATATATTCAAAAACGTATGACATCTTCCAGACAAACACAGAGCTCAATCGCTCTCAAACTATTTAAAACTTCGAAATTAATGTCTATATTTTCAAGATCACTTTTCTGCCCGAGTATGTCAATGGTCTTCAATACGGGTGCTGTGTGTTTGAATCTGTGAGATAACCACGCCCAATTCATTTGAATATAACAAATGGATATTATAAAATGTGTCATTATGAAATAAGAGTACCTAGATAAATAAATCAATGTGGAATTATGAAATAAGAGTTCCCTGAAATAAATAAAAGGTTTCCTTTGAAAAACACCATTATGAAATAAAAAAAACATTTATTTATTTTATTGGACTGCGTTTATATATTTATATTTTAATATTTATATATTTATTGTGTCATTTATTTATTTCAGGACTTATTTTATAGACATATTTATTTATTTAATATTGACTAAAATGGCTTTCCATAGCCAGGGGGCTCTCAAAAGATGTACTTGGATGACGTCGGGAAGTAGCGTGGGATCATGGGTTTTGTTATCGTCGTCAATGACAACCTTCAAATCTAGCGTCTCCGGCAGAAAAAATGTTCACTGACAAAGTAATTTATTGTTAAAAATATTATAACTTTATTCACGTTATGTTTGGCGGTTCCCTGGAACTTAGAGCAACTAGCGCAGTCAAAGGTCAATGACGCCATTGACGGGCGACAAAATGAAACGTCCCGTGTCTTCGAATTATATTACAAATTTCTCTGGATTTGAAAGTTGGTGGAAACATTTAGGATAATGTAAGTACAAAACTAAGAAATATATATAATATATGTATAGTAATGTTTGCTTTTAATGCAAAGTATGTATTTTGTTATTGTTTTGATTGATATTACATATTGTACCTTTAAGGGAATCCTTTCGCATGCAGTGAGTGAATGAGCTCTAGGCTTTCTTTCATTGACAACAAAAAGTATCACTGTTCTTATAGCAGCAGGATATTATGTTGACAGCATGAACGCTGATAGGTTTTCTAAATATAAGCTCTCATTCAAATGCATGGCAATATTAATTCTAAATTCATTTCAAAGGTTCAAAAGCTAACCAAATTTTAACTAAGTGTTTTTAAGCAAATGCAACAAGTAATTGACATTTTTTTAAAGATGTTTTTCATTACAAATGTAAAATATCCACTATACATTCACTTCACTCGGGTATCACAATTTTACCACCCCACCCTGCAAGGATAAGAGCAATAAAAAAGCACTACTGATTGCAATCCATATTGCTGAAATTGGGAACATTGCAGGTCGGTCAATTAATGTTCCATGTATCTGCTTAGGTACCAGCAAACTTTTTTCTGCTTTAAAACAGGCAAAATAAAGCCCTACCCCTAATAGCAAAATAAAGCCCTACCCTTAGAAGTTCATTACAAATTATGAGGAAAAGTTTAGAAACTTATAGAACTCACTTTTGCTTAGAGTAATAATAAAAAATTGGCTGCAATAATCAGAAAAAAGCAAATTAAAGGAGAGTCTTCTTCTATTTACTGTATGCACTTCTTGTTGCTTCTCAGTCTGACTCATTCTATCTTTCCCTCTAGATCACAGCATAAGCTAATCGATTGCATCACATTGCATTTTTGTTTTTTACATATGTTCACAATGGTGTTAATGTCCACAAATACATTCTATACTGAGTACTGCCAACCCAGATATTAAGAGACATTAGGCTTTTTCGGGAGTTCTTTATGAGTTTTAGTTTAGAAAACAATCTTAAGAGACAGTTACAGGCAGTGGCGCCCTCAGACATTTTTCATAGTGGTGGCCAGGTGGGGCCACTGAACTTCTTGGGGTGGCACACGAAAACCAATTTCAGCAATTCTATTTTGCTGTTGTAAAATATAGGCTAGTTAAAAACTATGTCAATATGAGTGTCAATATGAGAGTTAAGGAATCACAGAGGATATATTTTACAGTTAATGTTACAAATTATCTGATGTGCATGAACTATACCAGTACAGTTAAAAGTTATTTTATATTTACATGTTTTGTATATGTTTTTAATGTTGTAATACAGGGCTCAAAAAAGTCATGGGTCCCCGTTGATTATCTCTGTATAAAGTTATAAAAACTGACTTTGTTTAGTGTTCACTTCCATCATAAGAATTATTCACATTGCAAAACATTTACATGAGCGCCTTTATTTTGAATGTTTTCTTATTATTCCAAACATGTGACCTCATCGGTTGTGCTGCCAACAGATTTATTGTTTGGAAAGGAAGGCGCACACAATAGATGCTGTAGATTAATATGCAATTGATGCCGTCTATATTCGCATGACGAAGCCGCAAACAAATCTGGCGAATGCATGAAATTAAATAGAAATGAACTGGTAAGTAGCTAGTAACTTCAGCGACATTAGATAGGTAGTTTACTAAATGAGATGCAAAAGTGTCTCGCGCATAGGTTAGCTAGCGCAGCTAGTTGTACCGCGAAGTAGGTACAAAGTTGTACCGTTACCTAGCTATATGTCAATCTGTACTTTCAGGGTAGTAGCTAGTACCGATACTTTTAGCAAACTAGCTAACAGTACTACTAGTTGTACAGCCAGCTAGTTAGCTGTACCGCTCGCTCGTACAGCTACTCAGCTAGCTAGCTGTATCTACTGGCACTAGCTAGCTGACTAACTTGGGTACTGTACTGTACAGTAGCTTTTAAGAACTCATTCAGCGCACGATTAGCTTTTGTTTTTATATACTGTATATATCAAATCAACAAAATCGCCTTTGTGAGTTATATGTATATATATTTTGTATTGATTAATCTTTTTTACAAGGCCACGTATTGCGATGGTTTCCCTGTTTCATTCACTACTCGTTTTGCAGCTCTCCTTCGGATACTGCTGCAGTGACACAAATAATATAATTTTATTCAAACACGTGTTTGACATTTTTACTAGATCAATGAGCACAGCCGCCTGAAATTAATGGTGAGGCAGCATTTCCACTTGATGTAGGTACTGTACTTCAATCAAATAAACGCTAACCAAATGTGTACGCACTCAAAGCAAGGTGGTATACAGTCCTTACAGTAAACACAATTCTAAACAGGTCATGTGAAGTGTTGGTTGCATAAAGAATCCCAGAATACGTGTCACCTTTAGAATTTGTTCACACATTTTTTTACATCCCCTTTGAGCATTTCTCCTTTCTCAGTATAATACATTTAGAACATCCCAGGGTGTTCTCTCTCTGATCTGAGACAAAACAATGCAGCAGATGCGGTTTTCTCTGCTCATATATGGAGCCAGGATGAGGAATGGTGTGACATTCAAGGAGTCAAATGTGTTCAGAGCTGAACCATAAAGACATGCTATGTAACTTTCCATTCATTTGTCTGGTCACTATTATTATTATTTTTCAACAGTTACTTAGTAGGGGAGAGCGGGGCATGTTGTCACACTTTTCACACTGTCTAACATTTACTGGGCACCGTACATCAGAGTAGTATGAATGTCATACCAAATGAAAGAATGAAGTCTTGGGCACATATTTTGTATTCATTATATCTTCATATATTATCTCGTTATGAAGTTGTAGGCTGTTGAATAGAGAGTGCGCACTTGTGACAATTTGCCCCGGCGGCAGGTAAGTTGTCACACTGCATTGGGTAAGTTGTCACACTTGATTATTAACCTTTCAGCCGAGGTCAGTGACCCAACTTGTTTGAATCCACGTCTGGCCACCACTTGTGGTCACCCCAGTTTCATCAACATTCTATATGTCTCCTAGTCCAAACTCATATTTTTGTAAAACTTTGTCTACATTGTCGAAGAAAGCATTAACATCTTCTCTGTTGAAGCTACTTGCCCTGGCCAGGCTAGTTGCCTCTGGCTTTCTTAGTGACAGCATTGTGTGCCGCTTTAAGAAGCCAGTAAACCACTCTGCTGGCCTTTTCATTTTCTGCCCACATAGGTGGGAACTTCAGCTAGTGTGCCAGAAATGTCAGCTGATCTAGTAATATACTCAACTAGCTGCAGTAAACCACTCTGCTGGCCTTTTTATTCTGCCCACATAGGTGGGAACTTCAGCTAGTGTGCCACAAATGTCAGCGCTGATCTAGTAATACACTCAACTAGCTGCTTCTCCAAATGAGGTGAAAAAATCATCTGTGGTGTTGTGTAACCAACAATTGTTGTTGGCATGGCTGTCTGACTTTCAATTTTTTTTCAATTCAGTCAGAGTATGGTAATTTATGTCAAAATCCTTTGCTGTTCTCCTGATTGATATGTTCTGCAACTTCACCTGCCTT
>JACXGM010016073.1:0-20801 GCA_016801145.1 Umbra pygmaea
AGGTCTCATGGAAGGTTTTGGCCGAAGACCAGGGGGTGTCCTAATAGCTTCTGACAGGAAAATCAAAGATTAAGATGGAGGGCTGTACGAAATGGCAGGTCTTTATTAATTACAGAGCAGGTGGGCTGGCAGCCTTCAGCCAGGCAGAAATAGACGCTCCCTCTTCCTGTAGTGCAGTGAAGCTGCCGGTCGGCGTAAAATTTGTCTCAATAATTAATGAAACAGAGCCTGCCCTTCGCGGAGGGAGCTGGAGAATCACAGCAGGGAAAGACACCATATTCACGTTGAAGTACAATGGATCTTTATAGACACGACTTCATATACTTCAGGGACTTCCACCAGAACTAAAGGCCTTGGTTAGGAAGTTAGATAAGATCTGCCGGTTAAATATATTATCTTCTGAAAATAGAAGCTCAAGTATTCTCTGGTAATATTTACTGTTGAAGAGTAATTTTGTGTTTTAGAAGTCTGTAGCCAAAGGAAGCCTAAAAAGAATTTATTTAATGCAAATTGCCCCAAAATTGAATATTTGGGAGGAAATCACTTCTGAAAAGAAAGTCTGCTATTTAATTTTTATTTCCATTCATTCAATCTTTAAAGTCTGTTGTGACACCATTTAAATGTAATCTGTCCCTCAATAAAGCATGTATAAAGTTATAATTTCACATGCAATGCCACTTTCTGTGAAGAAAATACACTGAACAAAATATAAACGCAACACTTTTGTTTTTGCCCCCATTTATCAACAGGTGGATTCAGCGCCACGGCCAGCTCCGCAGCTTACTGTTTGTGATTCCTTAGGCTGCGGAGCTGGCCATGGTGCTGAATCCACCTGTTATGACACTGCATGGGAGTTGTCAGTTTTGCTCCCTCAAAACCTGCGACATCTGGGCCATTGTGCTGTGTGATGAAACTGCACATTTTAGAGTGGCCTTTTATTGTGGCCAGCCTAAGGCACACCTGTGCAATAATCATGCTGTCTAATCAGCATCTTGATACGACACTCCTGTGAGGGGGTTGGATTATCTTGGCAAAGGAGAAGTGCTCACTAACACAGATTTAGACAGATTTGTGAACAATATTTGAGAGAAATCAGCCTTTTATGTACATAGTAAAAGTCTTAGTTCTTTGAGTTCAGCTCATGATGAATGGGGGCAAAAACAAAAGTGTTGCATTTATATTTTTGTTTAGTGTAGTTGCTCTTACCAATATTGTAAAGGAAACTCATAAAAAATATCTACCACTTAAACATTTTTCATTGGAAAGGAAAGTACCTGTCCATCAGCTTTATGTTGATTATCTTCCAAGCTAGCCATGAAGGTGGACAGTAAACAAGACAAATATTTCAGCTTCAACTGTTAAGACCTTTAATGTCCTTAGTCCATCAAAGTAAAGAGTAGTTTTGTCCTCTGAAACAACACAAGATCATTCCAGTCCACAGTAAAATCCCTATTACCAGTTAATTGCATGCAATACATTTACTTAGGACATCTTTTCAATAGATAATCTATTCAATCCTTTAAAGAATCTGCAATACTAAATAATATTGCTCATGCATGAATGGGACATAAATCATGTTTACTCTCTTCTTTAATGGGGAACTAGTGTTCCCTGTCAAGCTTGCACAGAAGCCAGTGTTTTGTATATGTACACTTCAAGTGTTCATAATTATCCAGGCTGTTGTCATGGCGATATGTACAAAATCGTAAAACATCATACAAAACAAAACATTTGTACACGTGTACTTTTCCGAAAGGGAAGAAAACGTAAGCCTTGTATGTTTACGAAACGTAAAAAATGTTAGTTTTCCTTAACCTTACCCTGACTGTAACCTCACCTTACCCTAACGTTAACCTCACTAACCTAGCATATTATTCCCGAACTAAACGTTCTCCAAGTATTTCAAATTGCAACCGATTGGTCTATTCTTGGAAATGTTCCAGGAGAACGGAACATGTAAAAAACCTCACATTTTGATTTGCCTTATCGTAAGTCTGTCTGTACGTAATGCAACAAAATTTCCATTACGTCCGGTTCCCCACATATTGCCATGAGATTGCTTATTGCCATGCGTTGAATCATCTTGCCAGAGGACATACTGGCCACACAGAGTGGTTGGACAGAGGTCTGACCTCAGAGCAGTTTAAGTCCAGTTTAAGTGTACTGCATTAGGGGTTTTGAAAACAGGAGGCAACAGATACTGGACTGCTTTTCTTTCTCTGCCTAGTTGAAGTTCCTGACTGATTACTGCCTTCCGAAGTAAAGCAGACCAACCTTTCTCTCTAACATAAACACATATGGTGTGGATTTGTCTCATATAAAGACACACATTCTTTGCCGCTTAACTGTTTTGGAGACAGCATTATCTTCAATTCTCCACCGATACAGTATTTATGTCTGGCATGCCAGGGCGCTGTGGAGCCAATGAAATGACAAAATACTTCAAACAACGGCTGTCCCACTAGTGCCTACAACAAACAGTGATTCTCTCTCTCTCTGTGTCTGCTTCTCTCTCTACCAGGTTATTGTGTGCAATTGTAAGGTAATAGTTACTGCATCCTCACCTGTGGGTAAATGGGAAGGCATGCACATGTGAGGTGACGGGATTGTTACGTTTGTCAGTCGACACAGGTCTGTGTTTCTCGGGCTCGCCGTCCACTGAGAGACTCAGATGACTCACTCTCTGGCTGAGGTGTCCATTTATCTCAAGGAGAGCTGTCAGGGATATGATGGATGAGAGAAAAAAAAACACTATATTTCCTTCACCTGATACCCAGTCAGGCGTTAGACAGCCATTTTACCCACACAGCCATTGTGTCTTCATTCCACCATTGGTTTTCTGCGCATGAACAGTCTAAGACTCGAGAGACTTCAAGTTAATACTGTTTTGTTTGTAGGCCATTTAGATCTCATTTCACAGACAATGAGGGAGTTTTTCTTGTTAAAATCACCATCAGCAATCCAAGCCAGCTGCTCACGCCCTGGTCGGCAGTATACCCCATAATGTTGGGTCACGCCCGGCCCTTAATAAGAACAGGCATATGTTTTATTTTACTAACAGGATGAAAATAGACCTTCGTCTTCCATTTAACCCAGTAATATTATTGCCCATAAATCATTAGTGGAGCTCTCTTGGTAATAAATTTAATTCATTTTCATAACGGCCAAAAATATTCACAACATCATTGGAAGGTAAAGATTAAAACAATTGTTCTCAATGATCAGATTCTAGGTTTTCAATCAATTTGTTAAGTGTGCAAGATCCGTTTAGAGTCACTGGTCCAAGATAATTTTCTGTCAGTCCTGTCATGCTTCTTTAGTTTCAGATGGGACTGCACAATATGCTGGTGAGTTTCTTGTTAACAGTATGGACTCTTGCCTGAATTGTGTTTAATGGTGTATTTTCAGTACAATGGTTAAATTGGAATAACAAGACCAAAGAAATTAAGAAACTGAAGCTTCTGTCATATTTGTTGACTCTTAAAGATGTGGTATTATTCATGCGGGCACAAATGAATGCTGTACGTGAGAAAGTGTTTATGTTGTATTTTAATATTTGGGTCTGTAAAATTCACCTGTCCTGTCCAAGATATACTTGTATACTGTATCACTGCTTTCTTTTAACCCTTTAAACTCAATCTGTGCTCTAGAGTGGCAAGTGCTCTATATCTCGCCTACCGTACGTGCTAGCAACTAAAGCTTGGTACCGTTGGAAAGATCAGATGAAAAGAATGAGTGGTGGCTCATCCCTGTGGGTTAAACGCAGCTAGAGCTACTGTATGGCGCCTCAAAATCGGTTATGTGATTTACAGTCACCTTTTTTACTAAACACATTACAGACAGAAAGTAGGAAGAGAAAATGACAAAATAACATTTCTGCAATGATGTAGGACATCATCCTGCACAACACCAACAATTCTGGAAGTGAAAAATAGCTGGGGTTTTAAAAACATATAGAAATATAGTAAGAAATGGATGGAACATTTTGATGTTGACTTATTTTAATGGCCTCCAAACTTTGTACACTGGACCAGGAGGCCTGGAGGCTTGAAAATATGCAATATAAAGCCTTATCCATTGTAGTTTACATGCTTTTATACATAAAAAACAACAAAATATTAATACGTTCTATAGTTTTTTGGGAGAGATATTTAGTAAAACAGAAACTTTAATAACCCAGGATGTTGGATTTCATTTCTCCATGTTGTAGCCATGGGTCTGCTAGGTCCAGAACCATAAGGCACTTCACTGTAGGTTGAAGTATGACCTTTCTAGAGGCCAAAAGATCAACTGTGTGCCAGAGCTTTGTGTACATCTTTTACACTGATGTTGAAAAAGAAAACAGTGACATATTCAGACATGTTTATGTTCTACAATAGAATGTAGCTTTGGACATTTAGGAAAGTTAGACAGCCAAGCTGCAGATTTATTGTAATTGATGAACAGTCTCATTTATTTTGTTTTTTTTCAGATATAAGAAGCTTAAAAACAACATATCTACACTCAGATCTGTTTTTAACGATAACATTACAACCTATTATCCCTGACAGGTGAAGATGGATGAGAAAAGAGGGAATTTGTTAGATGGCTCAACAGTTAGCAAGTCAGACTTGTAGTCGGAAGGTTGCCGGTTAGTTTCCTGGGTGGGACAAATGTTGTTGTTTCCTTGTTGTTCAGAGAGTCGAGGGACAAAGTCTGTGTACACTGTAGAAAAACCGTTATCAGTACATTTTCTATTATTTTACCTACATTTCAACAGAATATACTTTAGAAACAGAAACACAGTAAATGTCCATTAACACACAGAGCTGATATTATTTGTAACGGACATCTACTGTGTTTATAAAGTATTTTATGTTATTGTCTTGAAGGAAAAGTCTGTAAAATTATGGAAAATGTACTGGCAACAAATGACCAGTACTTTTTACTGTGGATAAGAACGTCTGCTAACTGACGTAAATGTTAATTTGAGAAGGATTATTACTAGATGTGTTAATTTAATAGTTTATTTTATTTTTCATGTACCCTATTTTGAGCAAAAAACAATGTCTTCCAAAAAATAGGGCTGAAGTGAGAAGAATGAGAACTGATTTGGTTTTTGAATTCCACAGCATGTAAATAATAAGTCATTTTTATTTTCAAAATTAATATTCCTTTACTGAGCAGATGCCATTCACATATCAAAAGCACAGTGAATGTCTGAAGGCAGGCAAGATAAACTTCCTTTTTCCCAGACATGTATTGTGAGATTTGATTGAAGCACAATGCAGGCAGTCATCTGCAGACTTTGCTGATTTTTATGTTGATTTTCAGCAGGGCTCTGTTTGCCGTTTCACCCCTATACGGATCTCGCTCAGCCCAGTCTCAGCTCTTTTCCATCCTGACACCCCAGTCGTGGAACAAGCTCACCCCGATGTGATGACGGCAACGTCCCTGGCCACCTTCTAAAAATATCTTGTAACATACCTCTTCAAGGAGTATCTTAAATTAGACAACACACTTCTAAATAATACTTTTCTATCCCTCCCAGCATAGACATTGATAACTTCCTTATTAAGAACACACTGACTTACTATGACCGAAGTGTACGCTAGTCTGACCTGGATCTGTAGAAGTAGCTCTGGGTGAGCATGTCTGCTAAATGACGTGAAATGAGACAAAGGACAGAGCACACAACCAAAGCATAACATCACTTCCATTTCTGCACAGAAATTCCAAGCTGTCAGCTAAGTGGGCGGAGCAATTTGACAGGGTATTGTGTGAGCAGAATGGTCTACTCGTTTAATCAGTTCACTCCTTAAGTCTGTCACAACAGATTACTACTGATTTATATACAACTGTAGCTGTTGTAATTTAAGCAATGACTGGCTTCTATTAGTTTGTTACGCAGTAATGTTGAGAGCACCTTTCTTATGACAGAGTTCTCTATTCCCAGAATAGCGGAACCCTGAGTATGGCTGGTTTCCAATTCTACGTGGTAGTTACTGACATTTACTTTGGTATCCCACGTCTAAATCAGTCACTGATTAAAATGTTTGAATAAAAACCAGCAGGACTCTAGACAATAAGCCCTAGAGTTGAAAATCTATAATGTAAAAGAGTCAGACATTTCCTTCCAACAACACCACACACCTGAATTTCTCCAATGCATAATGAGTTTCGACAACATTCCAGCGAAAAACTGTAATATGATAAGAAATCGATGCCATATCGATTTGAATAGATGTGGTGATATCTAAAATAGGGTTGAAATTTGTACATTTGCCGTCGGGATGCTCCAGCCCCATTTATTACCCCAAAGTTGCTTCTAGGCCCTTTGCATTTAGCTCTTTTCCCGTTTAATATTTTCAAATATTTACTAACCTTCAATGATTAAACACTGACTGCTACATCACCTCCTCTGTTTTCTGCCCCCGTCTCTCTCCGTCCTGTCACAGCGAATGGAGTGGCATTAAAAGTTTGTTGGGGAATGCACCTTGAAGATGATTAAGTATCTTTGCTATATTAAAGAACACCCTTGCAGCAACCTGCCAAGTGCGATTGTGTTCAACCACCGAAACCATTTCATGAGAAAACTCATTTTCAGCCTCTTAATTATTTTTCATTACAGTGGCGGTAGCGGACTAGATTGGAATTGGACAGTAATAGGCTGGCCTGAGCGGTGTGAACCATTCTGATGCATCAGCCTAGATGAAGTGTGACAGGGAGACATCTCGCCCCTCTGCAGCACCTATTAGGCCACTTCCTTGTTCCTGATCGTGCAACCTCTTCCTCCCAAAGAGTGGTCAGTGCAAGGTCATCATGAAGCTCTTTTAGGGAGTTAAAGTGCTGCTGGCAATCTGTGCGGGATGTTGATAACCTTTTCGTCACCTGGTGCACCTGGGGCACCTGGTACACCTTCCTTCAACCGTGTCCGATTGAGGCTTTCGCGATCGGACATACTTTAACATCCTCCGTGTGCCGAAACGAGGAATAAAGGGGGCAGCTCTGGCAGGTTTAGGAAAGGGTTTTTTCAGCACAGCTTGTGGGTCAGCTGTTAGAATGAGCTTTTCTCAGTTTTTCATTATCTGGACTATGATAGAAAAGTCAAAATGTAGCCTGAGCCACGCTTCCAATCAATAAATCACTTTGAAAGGCAAAGCAGAGACAAGACCTCTGGTCTCAATTCTCTACAGCAATTAGAAGGTGTGTGTGTGTGTGTGTGGGGGGGGGGGGGGGTGTATTGCAATCGTACATGAGAGGACGTGTTTAATATGTTTTTTTTAACATGGCTGTATTGCAGTCGTAGGTGCCAGGTGGGGCCAAGCTGTCCGTTGTGCTGAATTTCGTCTGTGAATGATCATGCTCATCAAGAACAATTGTAGTCTACTGCCGGATCCAACAAGCGAGGTATTACAATCAACCTGGATCATTTATTTATTTATTTCAATCACTCACTAGACCAGGCATTGGCAACCGCTATAAGACAGTGTTCAGGAAGCCGTTAAAGAGACAAGAAATAAGAGCCAATTTCTACCACAGTAGCTGACTACCTGATATTCACTATTACACACAGCAGTCAGATCAACATACCATGAAATCTGACATTTAAGTTCAGAGACAACAGTCTTCTAAACAGCTGTCTGGTGAAGATGAATGGATAACCAAACCTTGTGAACATACATTGAATGAGCTACCAAAGTGCTTTTTGAGACTAATGTCTACCAACGAGGGCTATGTTGTTCTCCAAACATTAACCCTTCAAGGTCTAAGGGGGGTTTAAGTGCGCCTGGCATAAGGTTGACCTTTTGACCTCTGGAGGGGTATACTTGGACCTACAGAGAAGTGTCTTATAGCTTCGGATTCAGAAGACCCTTGGCTACACAAGAATAAATGAAATCCAATATTTTGAGGCAATGATTTTATGTATTATGTCATACTGTACATCCCCCAAAATAAATAAACACATTTTTTGATTTATTATGTGTAAAGGCATGTACACCATTAGGAATAAGGCTGTAAAGCCATATTGGCATGCCCCCAGGGCTCCTGAACCAGTGTGACAATTTTTTTATTTATTTAACTTTTATTTAACCAGGTGGGCACGGTGAGAACAATTTCTCATTTAAAACGGCGACCTGGCGCCGTTTTAAATGTTTGGTTGAAATAATGTTTGGTTGAAATAGAAAGAACAGGTCAATATAAAAAAAATGTTTCCTGAAGTATACATTTTTATAAACCCAGCCATTTCCCACTTCCCAAAATTTTTGCGCCGGATGACGTCATTCATCAATGCAGTTTTGTTATTTTTACTTTCTGCTTCCTGTCTATAATGTTGAACAAAACAAGCAACTTAGAGGCACGATAACTCCGGCTCTGATGAACCCACATAGACGAGGTACCGATTATTATTTGCAACTAATCAATAAATAAGTTACTGGGCAGATGAGTGCATTTAAATGGGGCATAACTAAGGCACTGAGTCAAAAATGGGCAGAGGTAGTGTGCGTGTAAGAGGGGAGGGGCAAACGTGCAGTGATCAGACAGAAGCTTTGACAATCATGATTTTAAGGAGGTGAGGGAGACGGTGTACACGAGTTTCAGAGATGTTTGTAGTTCATTCCAGTCGTATGCTGCTGCAAACTGGAAGGAATTGTGGCCAAAGGAGGTATGGGCATTTGGGGTGACTAGGGAGGTGTACCTGTATGAGCGCAGGTTACGGGTGGGTAAGGCAATGGTGAGAAGAGAGATTAAGTACAGCGGGGTTTTGCATAGAGGTAGTAACTTATACACTATATGAGGTGACACCAGTGGGTCAGGCGTTGAGTATGTAGTGAGAGCCAGTCTTCTAGAGCATGTAGGTCACAGCAGTGGGTGTTAAATAGGGCGTTGGTGACAAAACGGATGGCGCTGTGGTACACTACATATAATTTTCCCAGGAGGGATTTAAGAGTTCTGAAGATGATATCACCAATGTCAAGGATCGGTAGGATGGTAATTTTCACCAGGGCATGTTTGGCAGCATGGGTGAAGGAGGCTTTATTGTGGAATAGGAACACAATTCTAGATTTAATTTTAGATTGGAGGTTAATGTGAGTCTTGATTGGAAGGAGAGTGAGCAGTCTAAACAGCCACTGATAGTTGCATGGCATCGAAGCTCTTCTGGAGGTTTGTTACCTCACAGTCCAATGTAGGGCCAAATGTATAAAGAATAATGTAATCTGTGTAGAGGTGGATCAGAGTCACATTCGGCAACAGCATCATCACTGATATACACAGAGAATAGTGTTGCTTCAAGATTCGAACCCTGTGGCACCCTAATAGAGACATCCAAGATTCCAGACAACAGAACCTCAGATTTAACATATTGAACCCTATCAGAGAAGTAGTTGGTGAACCAATCGAGGCAGTCATTTGAGAAACAGAGGCTATGAAATATGCCAATTAAGATACGATGATTGACAGAGTTGACTTAAAAAAAGCATTGGCCTGGTCGATAAAGAAGGCTGCAGTAATGAATTTAACCAATGGCAGTTGTAATATCATTTAGGACCTTGAGTGTAGCAGATGTGCAGCCATGACAAGTTCGGACATCGGATTGCATAGTGGAGAGTGTGCTGTGGGATTCAAAATAGTTGGTAATCTGTTGGTTAATTTGGCTTTTGAGGACATTAGAAAGACAGGGCAGGATGGATATGGGGTTATGGTTATAGGGTTAGGGTCGAGCGTGTCCCCCGGGGATTGACCGTGGCTGCTTTCCAATCTTGCAATGATTGATGCAGAGAGTTATAGGAAGAACGGGTCCAGGTTAACTAGTCCAGCTGATTTGTAAGTGTCTAGATTTGCAGTTCTTCCAGAACATCCGCTAATTGAATTTGGGTGAAGGAGAAATTAGGGGGGCTAGGGTGTAGTGCTGCGGGGGGTTTGAGGCTATTTGCTGGAGTGGGGTGGTTGACAAGGGTGAGGGCAGCTCCCTTCTCCATGGACTTCACAGTGTTCCAAAACTTTTAAAGTTGGTGTTACAGGCTGTAATTTTCTGTTTAAAGAAACTAGTCTTAGCATTCTTGACTGACTGTGTGTACCTGTTTCTTACTTCTGTCACAACTTGTGTGGTGTGTAGTAAGAAAGAAGGAAGGAGACCAAAGGTGGATGCTTGCAGGTATTGCAGATTTAATGAAAACCAACTAGTTACCTCCTGACTTGCATAAAACAGGACTTGGTGTATATGGAGACAACTTCAGGTGGTGAATAAACTGTGCTCTTTCTCGTGGCACAGAACACGACTGGAAATACGCATAATTTCAAACATATATGATTAATTGACTTACATCTTGTAAAATGGGGCAAGTGCACGACAAGTGCACGACGTAGATTGTCCATCAGTAGCAAGCACAGGAAATCACCAGAGGCTATATAGCACACAACATGTAACAGAGGATCAATGCCCGACAGCTTCCTCTAGTTTGGCCACCGTTTATATAGATCTAACTACCTACCTAATAGAACACGGCTGAGCGTGATTAATAATTAGATCTATGAGTACCAGCCTAACCTAACTATATCCTATGCTAGCAATGGCCAAACTAGAGAGAGGTGACACACAAACGTAAAGGGACAGAACAACAATGCATTGAACTGGCAGAATAAACTAAACAGAAAATACACATAACACATGAAACTACTAAATATATACTAAGTCCTTATCTCTGTCCAATGTCCATGCCAGCCCACACTGGGCTGGACGTGACAACATTTTTGAAGACTTCCATGTCACAAGGATTCTTTTAGGCTAAGGCAATACGCCACAGGGTGATTTTCTACGCTGGATGAGAGCGGTCAGGTCTGGAGTGAACCAAGGGCTGTATCTACTCTTAGTAGTAAAGAGCTTCTGTGTAACGTAAAACATCTGTGAGTAATGAGAAATAAGGATATTTTTGCAAAAATAACACGTCTGTTTGGGAATTGTGATAATTCTCTATGGGAGGTGTTTATCTAAGAACAACATGCAGTACCATGGATCACCACTTAGTCATCTTTCAAGATTCACCTCCTCTACATCCACTGATTCCTGAATCAAGCTCTGCCGGAAAGTTCCTAATTATGTTTTTGTTTGTATAGCTATCAATGTCTATAATGCCGTCAGCCACCATTTTGGCTTCTGCTTGTCGATTTTTAAGGTCATCCAAAAGGGGACCTAACATTTTACAAAAATAGCATAAAATTTGCGGGTATAGCATTAGTTTATCACCAGAATAAAAACTCCAGGGGTTGGGAATTGTAATTGACTTCGCTCACTCTGAATTCTGGTAGTCTAACAACATGGAAGGTGTAACCATTCGTAAATCATCTATGTAAGTTGCATAATGTAAATATATTCACCATCCAATATAGCTGCATTGATGCACTAAAGCAGGTTTCTAATTTTCCAACAGGCACCAATTTGGTCAATAACATGTCAGTGTGAGGGCTGCCAGATGAAAAAATAATGGATTTATTATTACTGCCAGCCATTCAAACTGTTGAATTTCCATGGTATATTTGGGGTGTGTGCATGATCAGTACTTCTGCAAACTGTGCAGTAGATAATAACTACCATCTTTAGATTAGTAATTGATAAAAATATAAGCCAGAACCAGAGTAACCTGTCTTTTTATCTAATGTAGCTCTCATAATGTCTCATGCAGTCTAAGAATAATAGTCTGTCAAAAAAACAACAACATTAAAACAAAAGGCAAAACAAGCTTTTAATCAATTGCTCAATACGTACACAATTGCAGACATGATAACCAGTCAGCAAACACAGTGAATGTCATGAGTAATGGTTTTATGGTTTATAGAAATAGAAAAAGATGATATTTGCCTATGATCGGGGGGCACCCTGAAGAATTAGGAAAAGTATATAGTTTATTTTTTGACTCAATTATTAAAGGTTTATTATATTGTTATATCTGAAATGAGATCTTTATGAAACCACAGAAATGTGACGAGAGACGATAGAGTGCCCAACCAAAACAACACGGTTTAAAAAGTGGAATTTCAAGTCAAGGCAAACACTTTGTGTCAAATTGCACACTTCATACAGCTCAGGTAACCTCCCATTGTCTGTGTAGCATTCCCAGACATTCACTCTTAGCAGGTGAAAGGTAGAGTGTCAGCGTGAGTGGTTGTAGGCTCCGATCACTCTACAGAACTACCTGCCAGGTTTCACAGATGGGTGGACATTGACCATGGCGGTAACAACAAATTGTCCAGCAGTTATACCTGAGTGCCTGGGCTAGAAGACAATCTTGCAACTCCTCATTCTTCTCCTTAACCCAAACTAAGCAAGGTCAACCCCTTTGCTGTGAAACAAGGACACGCTGGAGTTACTAGGGGCAAAGTTGCTGCTGTTTATATAGAGCAAAAGGACTGGAGACTTCGGCTGCCCAGGTCGGACTGTAAAAGGCTTTATAAACACCTGGCTGGCTGTGACCGTTCAGTCGGGGTATTTATTACCAAATGGGTGGAGGAGAAGGGACTGAAGCTAAGTTTAATTGGGAGAATATATATATATATTTTTATATTATTGCTTTCTATATTTTACCCCCATCCTAACCTTTACCCGACCAATGGTTGTTACCAAATACATTTAGTCATTTTCACATTTAGCTCTCTTAATGGGGAGATTTACATAAGGCAGATATAACTATGTTTCAGATGCCAAGTGTAACTCTTGACATACGGTTATGTTGTTATATTTATGTAGGCTCGCCATAAAGTTGGAGGAGTCAAGGTTTTCTTAATTACCTAGCACCGCTCAGGAATATGATTGCAGTGTTTTTATGATTACCATTATTGAACTGATAACAGATTAATTAAACTTTAACACTGAACCTGTTCCGACTTAATGAATTTACAGATCTTTTGTGTTTTGGATAATACATACATTCAAAATGAAATGTAAATCCATAAAACACCCTGAGAGGAGTGATACGATAAAAGATAGTATAACGAATCTTGTTTGAAGTCATACATTGCACTCATTGTCATATAATCAAGTTAATTTATTGATGTAGGATTAGCTGCAGATTCCTTTTAATAGACTAAAATAATGAAACATTACAACAACTAAAAATAAAGTTATATTCAAACTCTTCTCAGCAAAAGATCTTGTTAATTGGATGTTGATAAGAAATTATACTATAAGAAAGTTTTTTTCATGGGGCAGGATATTATAATTATATCTGGTCAATCCCTTGATATTTCAAAAGGCATGATGAAAGCTGATGGTAAGGTCCATTCCATGACATAATTATATTTGTCTTTTTGAGTGAAAGATCATTGTCCGGCTGCAATGTGGTCCAGGTATTAAAGCATCTGACCAGTGTCCGACCACCGAATTGAAAGCTCAGTTGTAAATCTTATTTGCTCCAACCATCTGTAATATGGCCCCAGGTTGTTAATGCAAATAAACATTGCTTTTTAATCAACTTGCCTGGTTAAATAATGTTAAATTAAAATATAAACCTCTAGTGAGCCTGACACCTCTCTAGCTATTGTTGCAGCTGCTCATAATTCAATGACATTGAGATACACCTTGAGGTAAATGGGATTTGACTTAATAAAAAAAATAAAAAATAAAGTCACAGTTTTTAAGATTCGTGCCTAATAGAAATATCCCCAAGTGATTATGTTATGGTCATGAGACCATGAGTTTGGTCAGGAATGGTTTTGAAACAGTGTTTTAGTATCTATTTTTAAATAAAATGCTGAGATTGACGTGATCTTAAGTAAACTATACAAATATTGCAAAAATCATAAAAACATTGTATGCATTTTTCTTCAGGAAACAAAATCACCATGCTGTTATGTTTACTTTTTTATTTAAATAAGAATCATGATATTTGTTAACATCTTTTTAATGTGTTTAATGTTAAGTGTATTATTATGTGTGTAATATATTTATTGAAATCTGAGTTGTGACCTAGACACATTTTGATTTGTTTGTGTTTTGTATTAAGGCAACTGTTCTCTAGCTCCAGCGAAATTGACTTTAAATGTAAAAAGGCTTGGACAAGTGTTTCTTATGAATAAAACACTATCACAGCACTAAAATTAAACCTGCACTATGTAACTTTTTCGAAAACTACAGAAAAATACTAAAACTATATTTTAGGACTAGTAAACATTAGGAACATGCTGTAGAATATTGGATCCAGGGGTTGAAAACATAAACTTAACAAATACAAAATGGTAGAATAGCAAAAATAAACATTTCACAATATCTAACTAAAAACAAATTAATATTATGGACAAAATAATAATTAGTATTTTAAGAAATTGGTTATAATGTCCCATTCCTATATTATACTATTCCTGTGTTCAGTAAAATTAAATATATATAAAAGATATATTTATAAAATATACCAAAACTCGGGCTGAGAGAACAAATGAATTGAAATTACATAGTGCAGCTTCAAAGCAAGAATTATTTACATAATCATACATGTTTATGGAGTACAAACTGGAGTACAAACTGTGCAAAAAAAGGGCCTAGTATCAAACCTTTAGGAACACACATAAATCATATATCTTCAAGTAACATTATAAATCATCAGCTACATGTATCCACAGACACCATTCAAACGTGCATACTCGTTACAACTTTAAGCTCAACTGAACAGAGAAAACATTTTTAAAACGGTATGCAATATGCGGCTGATACAGAATATGTATTTTAGTGTTTGAATACACTACAAAGTGTAAATGCAACAATTTTCACCATGAAGTAATTAACGTGGAAAAATGAGTTTTGTGACATCATAGGCGAAAATGGTGTGTGTGATAAAGTGAGATAATGTGAGCCACAGATGATGTTCTGGTACATGCCTTTACGAAAACTCATTGGAGAAGGGCAGTGGGGAGGTACAGCAGCCTTTTCCCTCATCTTTCTCTTTCATGAAGAAGGCAAGAAGAGGCAAGTAATGTGCACTTAAGATCTTCCCACTCTAATGCACTTTAAACCTACATCAGCTTAGCACTGAACAAACCTAGTCTGGTTTTGATAATAGCTTCCAAAAGAAGCTTGACAAAACATGCTTGGTTAATGAGGCAACTGGCGTTATGCGATTATTTATTAAACTGAATAATTGACACACCAGCAGTACTGGTGATATATGTAACATAATCCAGATGGAAGCATACATAGTAAGATACAGTAACATATCAACATACACTCACAGGCCACTTCATTAGGTATACCTTGCTAGTACTGGGTTGGGACCTCCATTTACCATTAGCTGCTTTTATTCTTTGTGGCATTGATTCCACACAGTGCTGAAAACATTCCTTAGTGATTCTCATCCATATAAACATGATTGCATCATACAGTATCTATGCCACGTTAGAGCATAGTAAGCTTTAATATATACTTGTATCTATGCCACGTTAGAACATAGTAAGCTTTAATATATACTTGTGTCTATGCCATGTTAGAGCATAGTAAGCTTTAATATATACTTGTATCTATGCCACGTTAGAGCATAGTAAGCTTTATTATATACTTGTATCTATGCTACGTTAGAGCATAGTAAGCTTTAATATATATTTGTATCTATGCCATGTTAGAGCATAGTAAGCGTTAATATACACTTGTATCTATGCCACGTTACAGCATAGTAAGCTTTAATTTATACTTGTGTCTATAACACGTTACAGCATAGTAAGCTTTAATTTATACTTGTGTGTATGTCACATTACAGCATAGTAAGCTTTAATTTATACTCGTTGTTCAACTCCAACCTAAGTGTCGTCAGTTCCTCCAGACAGCTATTTGAATGTTCCTCATGTTGAGGGTTCCTAATAAATCATAAGGAAACAACCTCCCAGCATTCTGGTCTCCGTCCTTCTCTGCAACTACAATTCCACCATGTGACATGATGCAAATCCTCCATTCCACCACATGCCAAAGGAGCTCGATTGGATTGAGATTGGGTGACTGTGGAGGCTATTTGAGTACAGTGAACTCATTGTCATGTTCAAGAAACCAGTTTGAGATGTGAGCTTTGTGACATGGTGCGTTATCCTGGTGGAAGTAGCCATTATAAGATGGATACACTGTGGTCATAAAGAGTTGGAATTTGTCAGCAACAATACTCAGGTAGGCTATGAAACAATGCTCAATATGTACTAAGAGGCCCAAAGTCTACCAAGAAAATATCCTCCACATAATTACACAACCACCAACAACCTGAACTGTTGACAGGAATGATGAGCTGTTGGTAGGAGCGATTCATGCTTTCATGTAGTTTACACCAAATTCTGACCCTACCATCGGAAAGCCACAGCAGAAATGGAGACTCATCAGACAAGGGAACATTTTTCCAATCTTCTATTGTCCAATTGTGGTAGGCCCGTGCAAATTGTAGCCTCAGTTTCCTGTTCTTAGCTAATAGTAGTGCCACCCGGTGTGGCTTTCTACTGCTGTAGCCCATCTGCTTCAAGGTTCAACATTTTTTGCTCTCAGAAATGCCTCTGCATAGAGTTGTGCTCAAATGTTTGCATACCCTAACATAAATTGAGAAATTTCAGCATTGATTTTGACAATATGATTGTTCATGCAAAAAATCTGACTGTTATGTAAGGATAGTGATATGAAGCCATTAATTATTACATAGTTCTTTGGCTTCTTTGTAAACCATACTGATAACAGAAATCACCCAAATGGCCCTGATCAAAAGTTTACATACCCTTGAATGTTTGGCCTTGTTACAGATACACAAGGTGACACACACAGGTTAAAATGGCAAATACATTTAAATTTACCATACCTGTGGCATTTTAAATTGCAATTATTGACTGTGTATATATAGTCAATGAGTTTGTTATCTCTCACGTGGATGCACTGAGCAAGCTAGATACTGAGCCATTAGGAGAAGAAAAGAATTGCTCAAAATACCTGCGTAATACTGTAAGTTACTGGAATTGCATAAAGTTGCAAATGGATATAAAAACATATTCAAAGCCTTGCAAATGCCAGTCAGTCCTGTTCAAGCACTTATTAAGAAATGGAAGATTCCGGGATCTCTTGATAGCAAGCCAAAGTCAGGTAGACCAAGAAAGATTTAATCAAAAACTGCAAGAAGAACTGATCGGGATACAAAGAGAAACCTACAGGTATCTTTGGGAGACATACAGGCTGCTCTGGAAAAAGACGGTGTGGTTGTTTCAAGGAGCACAATATGACGATACTTTAACTAAAATGAGCTGCATGATCGAGTTGCCAGAAAGAAGCCTTTACTGCGTTAGTGCCACAAAGAAGCCTGGTTACAATATGCCCGACAATACCTTGACAAGCCTTACAGCTTTTGGCACACTGTCATTTGGAGTGACGAGACCAAAATAGAGATTTAATATCATCTTAATATCATCAAGCCACTCTGGAGAGATCTCAAACGTGCGGTTCATGCAAGATGACCAAAGATTTTGCATGACCTGGAGGCATTTTCCCAAGACGAATGGACAGCTTTACCACTTGCAAGAATTCGGGGCCTCATGGACAACTATCACAAACGACTGCACGCTGCCATTGATGCTAAAGGGAGCAATATACCATATTGGGAACTAAGGGTACACTGTAAAAATTATCCATGAAAATATCGTAAAAAAGTACTGGTTATTTGCTGCCAATACTTTTTCTATTATTCTACAAACATTTCCTTCAAGACAATAACAGAAAATATGCAGACTTTTAAACAGGGGTCAATTAGTTATTTTCTTTGTTGCCATGTTTTGCTTTGAGATTGTGCTATTCTGTTGTGACCTACAGTTGAATATGAGAAATCCAATGAGAAATAAAAACAAATTGTATTGCCTGCTCACTTATGTTTTCTTTACAAACGGAACTGTAATATTCTCCCTTATAGGGACCTTACATGTATTAAAGTTCTCCCCTGTATATGCTGTTGTTTTGGTTTCTGTCCTGTGTGAATTGTTTAAATTCTGGTTTTCCCACTTCTAAATCATATGACCATGTCACATGGACTTAGTTAACCAACAGATCACAACCGATCTATTCAAGCTGTTTCCAATTTGTGTCATTAGTAATGTATTGAAGTTCAGTTTAAAAGTTGTTTGGTGTTGGTCATTATTTCTATGTCAGTTTGTGTGTGTTATATGTTACAGTGTGCGTTATAGTGTTTAAGCGCATATTGTGTTTTGCCCCACGAGGCAGCATTACTTTTGGATAAAGTGTTTTCGGTATTAAACTTAATTTGATTTTCACTTATACTCAACACATTTGTCTCCGTTTCTCCACACACCTATTACCAATTCTCCAGGGGTATGCAAACATTCGAGCACAACTGTACCTTGGTTGTAATGAGTGGTTAATTGAGTTACTGTTGCCTGTCTATCAGCTCGAACCAGTCTGGCCATTCTTCTCTGACCTGCCATCAACAAAGGCATTTTCGCCCAGAGAATTGCCACTCACTGGATATTTTCTCTTTGTTTTGACCATTCTATTTACACCATATAGATGGTTGTGTGGGAAAATCCCAGTAGATCAACACTTTCTGAAATACTCAAACCAGCCCATCTGGTACCAACAACCATGCCACATTTAAAGTCACTTAAATTACCTTTCTTCCCCTACATGCCTAAATGCATTGACTTGCTGCCACATGATTGGCTGATTAGATAGTTGTGTTAACAAGCAGTTGAACAGTTGTAGCTAATGAAGTGGCTGGTAAGTGTACAGTAACATACAGTAACATAACTGTCACTCTCGTGAGGGTACTCTATAATGCATAATATAACAACAGTAGCATACAGAACGTGTTGCTTTCATTAAAATAATAGCCATTGTGCACTAAAATGTATAAATAATTAACATATTAGAACAAATGTCTCAAATTATTTAACAATAACGTAAAGAGGAAACAATGGAAAATCCTCTGGAGCTAAAGGTCATATTGTTTGTGAAAAAAACACTTTGTTAGAAAGACTGGAAGGAGCAGACTGTGCTATTTTTATCATGTTTAATACAGAGGAGACGTTCTCCAGTGAAGACGGAGCTGGCAGTATTGTCTAAGGAGTGGCTGATTTGTATGCTTTAGCACCAGCAGAAGCCACTTACTCCATCATCACAGAAATCCCTGCAGTGCAGGCTTCTCTTGTACATTTACAGCCTCGGTTCAGCCCCATATCCTACCTGTCAAGTTGTGGATCTAAACATGTCCATCTCCCTCCATTTGGCAGAAACACACTGGAAAAAGCCAAAGAGGTGTTCTTTTTCTACCCGGAATTGGGTTTTATTTCCTTGCTCTTAGTCATGAAGACATTGCCATCACAGGGGCGAGCGCGTTGCGTGTTTGTAAATCATTGATAAGGTGAGAGTTGCATTGTGCTTGGAAGTAGAGTGCCCACTTTTGCTAGTAATTATGTAGCTAGTATGCCTTGACACAATGCCTTGTTTTATGAGAGTACAGTTATGGTCAAAAGTTGAGAAGACACAAATACAAATTCAGCTGCGTCAGTGTTGATGATGGCAATTTGCATATACTCCAGAATGTCATAAAGAGTGATCAGATGAACTGCAATGAATTGCCTAGACCCATGAAAATAAAATATATATATATTATATCCCCAAAAAATATTTCCACTGCATTTCAGTCCTGCCACAAAAGGACCAGCTGCCACATGTCAGTGATTGTCTCGTTAACAAAGGTGAGAGTGTTGACGAGGAAAAGTATGGAGATCACTCTGTCATGCCGATTGAGTTAGAATAATAGACTGGAAGCTTTAAAAAGAGGATGGTGCTTGAAATCATTGTTCTTCCTTGTTCAACCATGGTTACCTGCAAGGTAACCTGTGCCGTCATCTTTGCTTTGCACAAAAAGGGCATCACATGCAAGGATATTACTGCTTGTAGGATTGCACCTAAATCAACCATTTATCGGATCATCAATAACTTCAAGGAGAGAGGTGTTGTGAAGAAGGCGTCAGTTCGTCCAAGAAAGTCCAGCAAGCGCCAGAATCATCTCCTAAAGTTGATTCAGCTGCGGGATCAGAGCACCACCAGTGCAGAGATTGCTCAGGAATGGCAGCAGGCAGGTGTGTGTGCATCTGCATGCACAGTGAGGCAAAGACTTTTGGAGGAAGGCCTGGTATCAAGAAGGGCAGCATTGAAGCCACTTCTCTCCAGGACAAATATCAGGGAGTAAAGTCATTTTCCTTGAATCGCCTTTCTGATTGTTTGGGCCATCCGGAAAACACCTTGTATGGAGACAAGGTGAGTGCTACCATCAGTCCTGTGTCACGCCAACAGTAAAGCATCCTGAGACCATTCATGTGTGGGGTTGCTTCTCAGCCAAGTGAGTGGGCTCACTCACAATGTTGCCTAAGAACACACAATCAATGAATAAGATTGGTACCAACGCATCCTCCAAGCGCAAATTTTCTCAACCATCCAAAAACAGTAATATTTTTGTAGTGAAATGAGGTTCATTGGATTAAAAGAAAAAGTCCAATATGCATCAAAACAAAATTAGACAGGTGCATACATTTTGTTGATTTGAAAACCTGTAACTACCGAGCACTGATTTATTGGAACACACTATTTGTTTGGTGAGCTCATTAAGCCTTGAACTTCATAGACAGGTGCATCCAATCATGAGAAAATGTATTTAAGGTGGCCAATTGCGAGTTGTTGTTCTTTTTGACTCTCCTCTGAAGAGTGGCAAAATGGAGACCTCAAAACAACTCTTAAATGACCTGAAAACAAAGATTGTTCAACATTACGGTTTAGGGGAAGGCTACAAAAAGCTATCGCAGAGATTTAAGCG